>VDFB02299492.1:0-67552 GCA_007258455.2 Sequoia sempervirens
AATACTAAGGAGGTTAGAAAAATTGCTAGAGATATTTCTTCTAGGAAGTAGAGGACCCTGGAGGGGCTCTCTAATGGATTTAAATCCAAGAAGTAATTGGGGAGGGCTCTCCCCCTTAGGCAGGACAAGTGTTGTTGGCCCCTTATAGTTGTTTCGATGAAGTTTCCATCATGGAATATGAGAGGACTTAATAGTCATCTCAAGTAACATATTCTCAAATGCTCGATTTACAACCTTAAAATTGGTGTACTTTTAATCCAGGAAACACAAATGAAGAAGGAAGTGTTGGAAAAATTGGTTAAGTCATTTTGGCCATTGGCTCACTATTGTGTTTGTGATTCAGATGGCACTTAGATGGGGGAATTACCACCATGTGGAATCACAAAAATTTGAAAGGTGAGGAAGGATTTAGTAATAAAAACTATTTAGAAGTAATTCTAGAATATTGTAGAACTGGTCTTGAATGGCATCTTGTTAATATTTACACACTCAACTCTAGAATGCTAGAAATCAGTTGTGGTATTTTTTGTCAGGCCACATCGTAGTTGACCTAGATACAAAGTGGATGCTTTTTGGTGACTTTAATACTCATTTATACCCTTCAAAAAATCTTGGTAGCCTTGAGGATATTTTTAACAGTATGCTTGATTTTTCTACTTTCATTTCCTATCTGGGGCTTCTATATGTGGAGTAGTTGAGGTCTACATTTTGGTGGTCTAATTGTCATAGTGGTAATGATTTAATTCAGGTTAAACTAGATCATGTTCAAATCTCAGGTGATTGGTACATCCTTGAAAAGCTTCAATTATTTTCCCTACCAAGATCTACCTATGATCATAGTCCTTGATTTTGAAATGGGAAGATGATAGGAAAGCTGGTCCTTTTCGTTCTAGTTATTTTACCTACATTTTCAATTCACATCGATGTTCAAAATTTCTCAAAGCTAAAAAGAATAAGGTCCAATGTCTTGGGGTGGAATAAATATATGTTTGGGAACATTTTCTAAACTAAAAGTAATGTCACCCAAGAGCTTAAAAATATTGAAGACATGATGGAGGTTAGGTTGGTTGATGAATTCACTATTGCAAGAGAAAAGAAGCTAAGGAATGAATGGTTTGAGGTTACTAGAAAAGACGAGGTCTTCTAGAAACAAAAATCCAACGTTCAATGGTTAAATGAGGGTGACAGGAACACCATTTTTTTTCATCAATCCACACTCAAGCATAGGAGAAGGAATATAATCTACTCTCCTTTCAAGGATAATGGGGATGTTCTTACTAAGGATGAATATTTGGAATTGGATGTTGTTTCTTTCTTTTGTCAGAGTGGTAGCCCCCATGATTCCTCATCTGAGGATTTGGCCTCCCTCTTGGAGATTATCCCTAACTTAAATTCCCTTGATGCTATCAAATCTTTGGAAGGTAGATTCTCTTTACAAGAATTCAAGATGACTATCTTCTCCTTTGGTGCCTTGAAAGTGCTAGGATTGAATGGCTTCTTGACTACCTTTTTTTAGGATTTCTAGGAAATCCTTACTGATGACCTTTTGGTTGCAAAAGAATTTTTGTGTGCTGGAAAGCTTCTCAGACAACTAAAATCTACATATTTAGTTTTGGTTCCCAAAAGGAGGATGTAAGCTCCATGATTGATTATCAACCATTAGTCTTTGTAACACGATCTACAAAATATTTTCCAAAATAATGGTCAATACGATCAAGCCCCTTCTAGAAAATATTATCTCTAGGAACTAAAATGATGGAAATATGGGTTAGGATGCTTTCATATGGCTTAGGACATGGAGCACAACCACTTTCCAATTATTTCATTGAAGGATAACCCTAGGGATCTCAATGAAAAGGAGAAAGAGATCATGCAATAAGGTTTCCCTAGGGGCTGATTGAAAACTAATGAGGGGTTCACCACCAAGTTAAGACTTGGAAAGAAAAATGTAATGCAAGATGGAATGTAATATGTAATGTTAAACCATAATTCAATGGAAAGTTTCGATAAATGACCTAGAAATTCATATGAAACAAAAAAACAAGCTATATGATGAAATGTGTGCACCTGGGAATCTGAAGATTACTAGAAGGAGATCTAAAATGCTAGAAATCCTTATTTTAATGTTGAGTGGGAATCATTTTCCAAGTTGGGTGAATCAATCCTAGATCTGGGTTTTTGTACAGGAACATGTTTCTAGCAAATGGATATCTAAATCTACAAAAATATGAATTTTGACCTAAACTGGGACTCATTCGCTAGAAGTGGTGAATCAGTCCAATTAGGGTTTTTCAAAACTTCAAAATCTGAATTTTCTCAATCTATTTCTTCAGGTTTCCAAATCATCTAAATCTTTGTAAATCTACCTGTAGGTGTTCTCCAATGCTTGATGGAAAACTTGAAAACTTTAGGCACTTTGACAAATTTCTCCAAGCTTTCTCTTCAATGTATCTTCAACCTATTTAACCTAAAAATTATACACTAAAGAGAGGGAAAAAAATTGCTTTGTTAGGGGATAGGGGATTGCCTAGGTCAAACCTCCTTTTGGTAATCAAACATTGAAATGAAATGAAATAGGAATGGAGAATGATGAATGGAAAAAATATGATGTTGAAACTCACCAAACACTATCAATGAAGTGCTCCAAACATGTATGAAATGGATCCAATGGATGCAGATCTTGACTCTTGCTTGAATAGGATAGATCTTGAATAAAATTATAGCTTGAATCATAAAATGCTACATCACAATTGTTATCTCAAAAAAAAAATGATGCATGAAGACTTTGGCATGATGCTTGATGCTTGAGGAATGCTCTAAAATGCTTGATAATCAGCTCTTGAAGACTCTTGAATGGTATTGTAAACACTTTAATGCTCTTCTAAACTCAAATTTTCCATAAGGATGAATACTTGAATGCTTGGGGTGAAAATGAGTGAAAGAAACTTGTATTTATACTTAATTATGCAAGAATTCCCAAAATTACAACACTACAAGCTAACATCAAATCTAGGAGAATAAAATCTCACCAAAATTTTGAATTAACTTTTATGTTGGGCCACACATGAATCATTCTCCCAAGATGGAAAATGAGTCCCATTAGGCATAATTTATGGGACCATTTTTAAAAATACTTAGAAAGGTGTGAAACCAAGTTTGGGACCCAAAAACCTAGGTGGTACTCATTCAACCAAGGTGGTGAATGAGTCCTAGATCACTAAATCTAGGCCATTCAACCTGAAGAAACTTGAAGTATGATTGGGTGGTGATTTTTGTCAGGATTATCCTTGAAAAGATGCAGTAAATTAGGCTTGTGGATGCAAAGTAAGGCGAATTAAAGCATAAAGAAGCCCAATTATTAATGAAAACCCTAGAAAACAATGAAAATTAATTATAACACTTTACAACACTCTAAATAAGGCTCGATAAGGTCATTTAGTTCATAAGGGACCAAGAACTAATGTGAAAATGTTAGACACAATGCAACACTAAATCAAGGCCATGTTAGGGGGGGACCTTTTTTTGTCATTACATCTAGCCTCCACTTTAGTGAGAGGAGGAACTTACTTCCAACTCACACTAAAGTAGACCCAATGCACCAATGTTGGTATGATAGGATGGCTATGATTAAGAGGGTTGTGCAAGACCCTAGGAACAAGGTCCTATGGAAAACCAACATAGGCACAAAAGAACACACATGAAAATGATATAGAGAGCAACAAAAAGGAACAATCATGCATTGTCAAAGACAAAGGAAATAAAACAACATGAGAAAGAAAAGGGTGGACAAAGCTTTGACCATTTGTCCAACGCAATGTGGATCTGATCTAGGCTATTTTTCTGAAAAAAAAAGCATACTCACTTAGAGGCAATGGAAATCTAGGTTTTCTATTGGGTGAGAAGTCTAGGAAGGTGAGACACATATACTCATGGCCAGTATGTGCTCACACAGACACACAAGTGGCTAAGGGAAAGTTATGCCATCATTTGGCTTCCCATGATCAAAACCATACCAAAGTTATACCTCATAATAACTTTGAAAAGCGCCACACAAGAAATGATTTTCATGCTTCATGAGGCAAGCAAAGCTTTGTATGCTTGGAACTCATGAACAAATAAGATGGATCCGTAGGCATGCAAGTTGTATTATGTAAGGTGGTCATATAACTAAAAATGCAAATGCAAAATGTAAAGAACACATTCAAAGGATTCTTGCTTATTTCATGCATGGTCTTTAACTTAGGGAACATTGTAACTAATGTCTCCAAGAGAGGACTAATCAAAGAATAAAAGATTCACAACTTAGGGGAAGTTGTGTGTCACATCAAGCCACTAAGAGGAATGTAATATGCTTAGAGAGATCACACTCTTGAAGGAAATCATGTCCAATGTTATCCATAAAGCAAAAAATGCACCGCACAAAGTAAAAAGACTACACCATGAATCGTGAAAAAGAAAAATTTAAAATAATAATGCCAATATATGCCTTCACTTTAAAGAAATTGTTAAACATCATGCTATGAGAAATTACTTTAAATTAGAAAATGATAAATTCAAACAATAAACAAGACATGAGAGATAGCTTGGAAAGCCCTATGCCAAGTCATATGTTTTCTAGTAAAGCTACATCATTAAAAATGAAAGGAAAAGAGAGGGGTTTTCCCAAAAATTAAAATCCAAAAACATGAGGGATCTATGAATTTGGGGTTAGTATGTTCTTGAGCTATAATTTTTTTAAGAGAGCAAAAACCTATCATCATTCCCCAAATACACATAGAATTAGAAGAATGACACAAAGAGTGAAAAAAAGAAAGAAAAACATTTCATTTCAATATGGAAGAGACATGAATGTCTCGATGCATTGTGTCATCCCCAAAAGGAAAATAAAAGAAAAGAAACTAAGAAAAGTAAAGGAAAATATTTTGGGTCAATATGAAAGAGACATGAATGTCTTGATGCCTTGAGTCATCTCAAAAAGGAAAACATAGGACAAAAAAAAAAGATAATAAAGGAAAGGAAAAGAAAAAATATGTACGACATAGAGAAGAATGAAGGTACAAATAGAGGAATATCACAAAGAGAGAGATACATCAAACAAAATATCACAAGGGGATCACAATATGCATATGCAATCACACAAAAGAAATAATGCAATGAAATTAGTAAGGCACATGCGGGTCAACCTAAAGTAGGTCATCTGCATCCCAATCATTTTCATTTTCTATCAAAGGTGGGAAAAAATCCAAAGGGACAATAGAAAGTGTTGAACTAGGGCCATCACCAAGTTCAACACTCTTCTTACGAGAATTGTCGTTTAAGCTCATAGAAGAGGAAAACAATGTATTCAACTCATTATGCATCTCTTCATCAATTTTAGAAACTTCCTCATTGTCATCTAAATTAATCACAATAGGAGATTGAATGATAATGTCTAAGGAAGGGTTCAACTCTTGTTGTGATTGTTGTATTATATTGTTTTGTTTTAGGGTGGGGGTAGAGTCATCATGCATTGCTTCATTCGAGTTTGGGTTTTGATTTTCTTTGTTTATTTCTTCATGTAGCTTGTGATCAAGGGCACAGTGTCTATGTATATTCTCTCTCGCACCTCTATTTCCTCTAGTTCTATTTTCAAGTTGCATATGTTTAGGAGCGGGTTGATCAACCATAGGTTTCTTTTCTTCCCTAAGGGTAGGGATGAAAGGAACCACATGAGGTTGTTTGACCACTCTTTTTTTTAACTTTGTAAACTTGTTTTATTCTAGGAGGTGTGATAGGATTTTTTTCATTGTCTCTTAGTCTTTTTTAGGAAGTAGGTGAAGTTTTAGTCTTAGGTTGGTCTTGGTCATTTGGAATTTCTTTAGGTTCAATCATGGTTTCGTCTAGGATGGTAGGTCTAGTTGTGGATGGAGACATATTTTAGAGGGATAATTTTTCTATTTTCTTTGCTTTGAAATTTTGATAGGATTTGAAAAAGAAGTCTTCTTATTGTTTGATAGATTCTATAGGCTAGGGCTAAAAGAAATCTAAGGAAAATTTTCCTTTGGAAGACAATGGGTTAAAGCCACTATGATGGACGATGAAAATTTCATTGTAAAAGGGAAACTTTAATCATTTATGCACAACCAAAGGGACAAATTTCATGGAGAAAACCCATGGATAGCCTAGCTTCACATGAAATTGGTCCAACTGTGGGATGATGGAGAATAAGGTATCTAATTTTTTCCATCCTATTTGTAAAGAAAGGGTGATTGATCCCATCGTAGGGCAAGCAAAACCATTATGCATCTTGATCCATGCTTTGATTTTATCATATATATCTTGATAGAGCTCACGCAAAAGTAAGATTCCTCAGTGATCACATTCTCTTCGTAGACATAATCTATTAGTATCCCATTAGTGGGCTTGTCATAGTTTTAACTAGCTATGTAAAGAGGACCATTGGGTGCATGTTTAAGTATATCTTTAGAGGAGAAAGCAATGCCAAGAGGATTTTTCATTTGGCCTTTACAAGGAATTACATCTATCACTCCTACCATGTTATCCATAGGATCATTATCTATATAATCATGTTGAACAATATCATTATTATCATCATCCATATCAAAATTCATCACAAAATTCTTTGTAGTTTCGCTAGCTTTGACAAATGAAATGTTACATGATTAGGCATAGGGTTGGTAAAAATTTACAAGTTTTTGTTAGGAGGGGAAACAAACTTATTTCCTTGATCATCAATGCCTCCAATAGAAAGACAACCAGAATCAATGAGGTCTTGCACAAGATGTTTAAGATACTTACAATATTTCGTGTCATGTCCATTTTGTCAGTGATAATGGTAGTAAGAATTTGGTATATAGCTTGCGGGTAATACTTTATTAGGATTAAGTTTTCTAATGGGAGGCAAGGTAATCATATTTTGTTCTAGGAGTTGTGACATTGTGTTGTGAAGGGTATTGGGTAAGGGATTGAATTGTCTTTTTGGGTCCCCATAGCTAAAGGGTATCGCAGATTTAATAACAACTACTTCGTTATTTGTATTTTGATTTCTTTGTTGAGGGTGATTGAATTGAAGGAAACATTTATTTTATTTTCTAAAAGGTTGGGAATTGTTTTGGTTTGTAGAATCAAACTTCTTAGTTTGGCTAGAAGTGGATTTTGTATCTCAACTACTAACCAAATTTTGATTATCATGGAGGGTAGTAAACAAGTGCATAGAGGGAAATTTCATCATGGTTAACTTATATTGTATCTTACTTTACAAATTTTCTATGAACATCTTTTGAAGGTGAGGATCAAGAACCTTGACATCAAATTGGGAATAAAGTGATTGATAGCATGAGATAAAGTCAATTATCTTTTCATCTTCTTTTTTCTTACATCTCATCAAATCATCCAAGATCATCTTAGGGGTCATATGCACTTGGAAATGGTTGAAAAATGACTCAACAAGTTCATTGAATGAAAAAATTGAGTTTTTCGGTACAAAGAAGAGAACCATTCCACGACAGTATCTTTCAAGGGCCTAGAGAAAGGCTTAGCCAAGAGTTTATCATCAAGGACAAATTCAGTACATAAGGTAGTATAAGCATTAACATGCTTAGAAGGATCTCCCTTTCCTCCATATTTCTTGAATCTAATCACCTCTATACCTTGTGGAATTAGTCTTTGCAATATCTCCAAGGAAAATGGACTACTTTTGACATAATATGTAGGTGGGTCATTTTGATTTTGGTTGATGGTGGAAATTTATTTTTA
This sequence comes from Sequoia sempervirens, assembly GCA_007258455.2. Classification (NCBI taxonomy): domain Eukaryota; kingdom Viridiplantae; phylum Streptophyta; class Pinopsida; order Cupressales; family Cupressaceae; genus Sequoia; species Sequoia sempervirens. Next base: position 7,756 of record VDFB02299492.1, read on the forward strand.
AAGGGATGAAATGGTTTGGAAGAGTTTTTTATGAGGGGTTCATTGCTTGTGTTATGAGGTGGAGGTGAAAAAGGTGAGGGGTTGTATGTGTTTGAGTGACAAGTTAATGGAATTCTTATAGGTTGTAAAGTGTTAGGAGTTATGACATGTGATTCCACAAAGGTACTAGGGATACTAGAAAATATACCCAAGGAAGGAATCACATTACTAGTTGGATTTATTGTTTTTGTGACCTGAGGGTTGGTATACGTAGGAATAGAGGCAATTGTTGTGGGAGGAGGAATTTGAGTTCCTCCTTGGCTTGTGATATTGCTTGTAGGTAAAGGGAAACCAATGGTTGAGGTAAGGTGTTTTCCAAATATTTGAACTATGTTTTTCACAAGGTCAAGTCTATCTTCACTTTCAAGCATGTGTTGAATTTTATCTATAGCAGGAATGGTAGTAGTTGAAATGTCGTCAATTTACACTTGATGTTGTAGGTTTGATAAATCTTCATGAATTTGAATTATATCTGATTGCAGGACACTAGCAACCATTATTTCAACATGTATCACAATACTTGAAGGTACAAAGTTGTTAAGGGTATGGTCCATACCTAGTGTACTAGTGTAAACACTAGGAGTGAAAGAGCTAGACAACCCAAGATCCATGACCATTGTACTATCATGGGATGACATGAGTCTTGAACTTCATCTCACTACAGTATTAGAAATAAGGTCCACCAAATACTCATGCAAGGGGTACTTAATGCAAGATGAATGAAAATGTAATATAAGCTAAGGATAATGAAATGATTATAAAAGAAATTATGTAACCTAAAACATAAAGCTATAAAAAACAAACAAAAACTTAAAAGCAATGCTTTAAATGCCAAAAAATGTAGTGCAAAATCTAAACTTGCACTAATTCACCCAAGGTAGTGAATGCATCTGAGTAGGGATTTTTTTCAAAAAATTTAAAAAATTTCAATTTATTTTTGTTCTTTTTATGTTGTATGATTTATATTCTAAGTGCAAATGTAGATTTTATATGATTTTCACTGATTTAGGATGCAAAAATACAAGCCATATGAAATTTCACTAATGCAAAATTTGAAAACCCTAGAATGTTAATTAACTAATATAAATCCTAATGTAATGTTAATGCAAGCAAGATCGAGGATGATGATGCACTCCAAATCAGTATTATAATGTTATAAATGTAGGTTCATCAAAATGAAATAATGGAAAAGTGGGTTAGGATGATTTTGTATGGCTTAGGACATAGAGAACACCCACTTTTCAATTATCTCATTGAAGGATAACCCTAGAGATCTCAATGTAAAGGAGAAAGAGATCCTGTAATAGGGTTATCCTAGGGGATGATTGAAAAATAATGATGGGTTCACCACCAAGTTAAGACTTGGAAAGGTGTAATGCAAGATGGAATGTATGATGTAATTCTAAACCCTAATTCAATTCAAACTTTTGATAAGTTACCTACAAATGCATATAAAATAGAAAAAGAAGTTGTAAGATGAAATGCGTGCACCTAGGAATCTAAAGATGACTGGAAGGAGGTCTAAAATGCTAGAAATACTAATTTTTACTGTTGAGTTGGAATCATTTTCTAAGCTGGGTGAATCCGTCCCAGATCTGGGTTTTTGTATAGGAACACGTTTCTAGCAAATGGGTATCCTAATCTGCAAAAATATGAATTTTGACCTAAACTGGGACTCATTCGCTAGAAGTGGAGAATAATTCCAATTAGGGATATCAAAAACTTCAAAATCTAAATTTTCTCTTCTTAGTTTATTCAATCCATTTCTTTAGGTTTATGGATCCAAATCTCTATAAATCAACCTATAGGTGTTATCCAATGTTATCCAATGCTTGATGACAACTTTCAAAAATTTAGGCACTTTGACAACTTTCTCCAAGCTTTCTCTTCAATGTATCTTCAACCTAAACCTAAAAATCATACACTAAAGACAAGGAAAAATGATTTTTTTGGAGGATAGGGGTTTAACTTGGTCAAACCCCATTTTGGTAATCAAACCTTGAAATGAAATGAAATAAGAATGGAGAATGAGGAATGAACAAAATATGATGTTGCAACTCAAAAAACCCTATCAATGAAGTGTTGCAAACATGTATGAAATGGATCCAATGGATGTAGATCTTGAATCTTGCTTGAATAGGATAGATCTTGAATAAACTACTAGTTTGAATCATAAAAACCTACATCACAATTGTTAGCTCAAAAACAACCATGATGCATGAATACTTTGACATGATGCTTGATTCTTGGAGAATTCTCTAAATTTTTTGTATAATTAGCTCTTGAATACTCTTGAACGATCTTGTAAACACTTGAATGCTCTTCTAAACTCAAACTTTCTATAAGGATGAATACTTAAATGCTTGGGGTGAAATGAATGAAAGAAATTTGTATTTATACTTAATTATGCAAGAATTATCAAAATTACAACACTACATACTGACATCAGATCTAGGAGGATTAAATCCCACAAAAAATTTGAATTAATTTTAATTTTGGGCCATATGGGACTCATATGCCCAAGATGGCGAATAAGTCCCATTAGGCATAATTTATGGGACCATAAGGTGTGAAACCAGATTTGGGACCTAAAAACCTAGGTTGGACTCATTCTCCCATGGTGGCAAATGAGTCCTAGATCACTAAATTTGGGCCATTCAACCTAAAGACACCTGAATTATGATTGGGTATTGATTTTTGTTGGGATTATCCTCAAAAAGATGCATTAAATGAAACTTGTGGATACAAAATAAGGCCAATTAAAGTATAAAGAAGCCCAATTATTAATGAAAACCCTAGAAAAGTGTGAAAGTGCATTACAACACTTTACAACACTCTAAATAAGGCACCAATAAGCTCATTTAGCTCGCAAGGGCCCGAGAACTAATGTGAATATGTTAGACACATTGCAACACTAAATCAAGGCCATGTTAGGAGGGAAATTTTTCTATCATTATAGGAACCAAAATGGGTTTGTAGCTAGCAAAGAAAATTTAGCTACAGTTATTATTTATCATGAAATTATTCATTTTATGGTTGACTCCAAAATCCCAGCCATGGCTCTCAAGATGGGTATTTCTAAGGCTTATGATAGGGTCTCTGGGATTTCTTATATTCTATGAGCACTAGAAAGGTTGGGTTTTAGAGGAATATTCCTAAGATTTATTAAAGAGTGTGTCTCCATCACTAGATTTTCTATTCTCCTTAATGGTGTCCCTACTTAAAGATTCACCTATGGGAAATGGTTAAGACAAGGCAACCCCTTATCGCCCTATATTTTTATTACTATTCCTAAAGTCTTGGGCTAGAATATTCAAAAAATATCTAGATCATGGCCAGCTTTGTGGAGTCATATTTTCCTCTTCCTTAGCTCCTTCCTCCCACCAATAGCTCGTGGATGACACTTTTCCTTTTTTATCAACTTTGGTGGTTGAGGTTGTTGTTTGGAAGGACATTCTCTCATAAAGTATGTGTATCTCTCTGGATAGTTTATAAACTACAATAAAAGTAAATTATGCTTCTTTAATTCCACTCAATAGGTGAAATACATAATCTTGAGGATCCTAGGGTGTTAGATCATTGAAGCCCCTGACTCGTATCTTGGCCTTCCCCTTTACATCAGGAAACTGACTAACTCCTTCTGGAATAGTATTGTGGAGAGGATCCAAAAGAATCTTGTAGGATGGAAAGGGAATCTCCTCAATTAGGCTGGTAAGTTGATGCTTTTAAAATCCTCTCTTCAAAACATACCAGTTTACTACCTTTCTCTTTTTAAAATGCATGTCTTTATCATCTAAAAAATTGAAAAAATCCAAAGGACCTTTCTCTGGTCAACCATTGAGGAGAAATCTATAATTTCCCTTATTGGTTGGGATAAGGTGTGCTTTCCTAAAAAATTCTTGAGGGCTAGGGATATAAAGACTTAAAGAATTTAATGAAGGCATTGACAAAGATGACTGGTTTTTGAAGTAAAGGTAAAAATGGTAGGTCAGGTCTCTATTCTAAGTATATAGGGAGAATGATTCCCTAGCACCCTTTTGTTGAATCATGAATTCCCTAGGGGGTAAACATTCTGGAATAACATCTTGAAAAAAAGGAGCTTCCTACTTCAATGTGTAAAAAGGGGAGTGGGAGATGCAAGAACCATTAATTTATGGGAGGATGTGTGGGGTATGAGACCCAAACTCTCCTTAGTGATTGATTTTCTTCCTTTTAAACAAGACCTTATTTATCTTTATGGGAACTTAGTTTATGGTTACATCAATTAGAATGTTGATTCTCCCACATGGAGGAACTTTGAAAAATATGTCAATGATCTATGATTGAGTAGGGGAAGTAGTGGGCCACTTGGCTCTGCCATCTTCAATTCCTTGTACTCCATCTTGGGGGATTGTTTTCTTTACATTCAAGGTGGCACTAATGACTAGATTGTGTGTAATAACCCCTCTAGAACCTTTTTGGTTAGATATACTTACAACCAACTAGCTATAGTCCTTGATGTGAATCAAAATTTTAATTGATCCATTATCTAGCTACCTAAGCTCATTCCTAAATTCAATTGTTTTGGTGGGATTCTTTACATGGTAGGATCTTAACCATTCATGTTCTTTACAAAAATGGTTTCCAATTTTTCAACATGTGCATTGAGTTGGTTAACCATCTACTGATCCATTGCCCCTTTTCCTCAAAAGTTTGGCCCTTGACTCTGGAAAACTTTATCTATAATTGGAATTTTCCTTGTGAATGGAATGATCTAGTTAGCTAGTGGAATTTTATCCCTTTCTCTCATTTGATTATTAAGGAGTTTTGGTCTCACATTTCTCCCATGGTGTGTTGACACTTGTGGAAGGAACATCACAATAACATATTTAGGGAAAAGTAGACCAAGATGCAGGACAGCTGATGAATGGTCAGTGGATCAGGAAGCTGACTGATTGGAGGGAAGACTTTAAGGGAGGGTTTGGATCAAACTAATTTTTGGTGAGGATTTTTTCCTAAAGGGAATCTTTGCTGGAAATACAGTTTGGAATTGGGTGGTTTGAAATGCAGAACACAATGGATTTTTGGATTCTATGCAAAATATATGGATCCTTTTTCCAGTAATGTCAAAGAGTGGAGAATTGGTGGCTGCACAAGGCAAAGGCTAAGATATGCGGGTTTTGGCCATGTCATGAATTGAGGAATTTGAATCAAACTAATTGAATTTTCTAAAATATGGCGTATGACCCTCAGAACCTTGGGTATATCTTGTGGATCATCTTGGGAAAAATAAATAAGGTAGGCCTGTTAATTGAAAAGGTAGAGTTGAGCAGCTTGACATAAAATTTGGTGTACTTGAAAGTAGTTATCTATATTGTTTCAAAAAATATAGCAAGAATAGAATCATAGAAATTGAATGTAGTTTCTAAACTATTTAAGGTTTATTTAAAAAAACCTATTTGGTGAAAATTTGAAATTTTAGTATGGTAGCACACTTAAATTTCAAAGGAAAAAAATAGTAGGTGTCTATCTAACCACCCTAACCACAATAAAATGGTAAATTATTTTTTATAAAATTTATAATATAATGGAGAACTCATGTCCCAATGTGATGCATATTTTTGTAATTTTTTTCCAAGTAAAATATTAATTATGAATTTTTTATTACAAGTATTTAAAATAGAAACTTGTATGTCGTCACCTTAACTTGGTCCAAACTTCATTAAATTATTATTATTTTTTTAATCCTATAGTATGTAAAGCATAGAATGTGATGCATGTTTCGAATTTTGAAAGCTATAGATGTTTTTCAATCAACCTATCAATTAGGACTTTAGTTGTAATTCAAATAGAAAATGAATAATAATTATTTATTAAATTCAAAGTACAAAGCATAATTTATATTGGTGGAAAGTTGAGAATCTCCTTTATAAACCCTTTTTTTTTCATCAATTTTGGGTAAAACAAGTCGTCAACCACATACCCTACACATACCCATCATATCACCACTTTTTGGCCCATCATGAGCCTACACATACCCATATTATTAGCTTTATTATGGACTCTAAATGGGCTCTCTCTTCGATTGTAGGTGTTTTTGTCCCTCATATTTATTAAGAAGTAAATGGTCCTATTGATGCTATTTCCAATTTGGGGCTTTTAATTCCCTCATGGCATTTTTGGAAATTTGAGGATTTGTTGACTCATATTAGAGATTGGTTAGCCAAGGATAGGATGGGTGGGGACCCTTTAAATCTTTAATGATGCTATTGCTCACCTTTCTTAATGTGTGCCCTACTACTATGGTCAAGGTGCTAGTCTCCTAGATCTTTTTTATTTTAAATTTGTTTCACATCTTTCAGATGATGGGTTGTTTTAAACAATGGCACCTTATTTTAAATTTAAAATGGAATCTTAACAGTCGCAAGGCGACATGGGGTAAGGAATCAGACCCTACTTGCAAAGCTAAAGAGACTTGTGGTAGTGGCATGGTGTGATGCCAAGTGCTTAGGGTTTCAGAAACTTGGGTGGCTACGTGGCATACTTATATGGATCATGTAGAGAGGAAGAGATGTACTTAATATCACATAAAGACCGAATTTGGTGGGGGATGGATGATGTCTGCTACATTGGATTTTTATTCTCCTCTCTTTAGTGACTCAACAGTGGTTGTCCCATGTGGTCTAGATGTGGAAGGTCCACTAGTTTACATGGCACAATTTTCTATGTTTATCTAAGAGGGTGTGGGCTAATTACTATGGTAGAAAGAAAGGCGTTGACATGGGTTGGATGATGTTAGTTGGGGTGGGTTTCATTACTTCATATGCCTTTGTGACTTGACATTGTCATCTCAAAGATCTAATGTTAACGCTCGGTGATCTAATTGGTCTGCATCTCAAGCCACAAGATATTGGCATAGCTCATATTTTGATAAGTCCTTTATGGAATCACTCTCTAATTATTTTCATTGAGATGGTTAATTTTTTAAATATTTCACTTTTTGTGGGAAGGTCGATTGATGTGACAGTAGATCCTGATAAGTCCTTTATGGACTCACTCTCTAATTATTTTCCTTGAGATGGTTAATTTTTTAAACATTTCACTTTTCATGGGAAGGTTGATTGATGTGATGGTGGATCCTCTCTTCCTTGAAGGTGTGCATTTGAGGCATATTTCCATGATGACAGATCATCATGACATCACTTCTTCACACCCTCATGTGTTTCCTATGTCACAATCCTTCAAATGTCCTTTCATTATTTACAATGGAAATTCACACATAGATTATGGGTTTATGAAGGAGCTTAATAAATTTGGAAGGAATTTTATCCCCCCTCTAACCTACTCCATGGTGTTGAATAGACCTTTCCAAAATTAGTGTGATATTACCACCCTACTAGACGAGTGTTCTGTTATTTTTCCACCAAATTGGGGAACCAACTATTTTAATTATTTCCTTTTTGTGTCTTCTCCCACAAACAATACTGTTGAGAAAGGTAATTTGAATGTTGGGAAACACAAATGCTTTTTCCTTCACCAGTGTTATTACAATTCAATGGGAGGTCCTCGAAAAAGGTCTGAGTTGTTATCTTGTGTGCCTTTAAGGTAAAATGTCAAGCTCTAGAGGATTTTCGATGAGGCTGGTAGACACCATTCTTTATGGAAATGTGTGGCTATAATGATGGAATTATTGCCAAGTTTTATAATTCCTAGACAAAGGATAGAGTTTAGATTGGTCGTATTGGTTTTGAAGTTTCTCTCAAGTTGATTACTATTGTGATAGGCTTGTAGTACAATGGTTTAAGGGTCTCCAAGATTAGTAATGGTAGTTACCAGCATTTTATGGATAGTTTCTTAGAGGGTGATGAGAAAATAGTTAGAAACTAGAATGGTTATGACAAAGAGTGCCTCCCAACTCCATTTTGGGTTGTTAGTGTTCACATAATGAAGTAATTCACTCTAGAATGGTGCTTTACCATTGTGCATAGGTACCATTTCCATTTTCTATTCCATATTTGTATGAATGAAATAATTATTATTCATTTCTTTATGTTTTCATCTTTAAAGCAATGTAAGACTATGGGTACCTCTCCCCCTCTCCATCAGGGTTTGATCCAATTCCTTTATAATTATGGTGTTGTTATTACCCCTTGTCAAGACCCCCTAGGGGCATCCATACTAGTTTTTTTCCCCTATTTCTCAAGATGAAACTCTCCCCAACCCCTCTCTATCCACTTCCTCTAATGCTGGACCCTCTTCTATTAGCCCCCCCGCTAAAAACCCTCCTACTGGACCATCTAGTTTTAAAAATACTTTAATTAAAGGCCTGCTTACCAAGGGTAACCCTTCTACTCAAAATCCTAAAGGAAAAGAGATTGGTAGCTACCCCCTGGGAAACTCTAGTGCTAAAAGGAAAGCTTGTGAAATCCTTGAGCCCAAAACTACCAAGAAAATCACAATTGAAATAAGAGATGAGGGGGAAGGAAATTTGGAGGATTCTTGCAGTGGGAGGGGTGCGAAGTGTTCAGCTAGGTCGACTAGCCATTTTTCCAAAGGGAAAAAACTATGTTTTGAAGAATCGAGGGATGAACCTAAGGAGGAAACTCCACCACCTATTAATTTGAGTAAGAGGGAGTTTTTGGTTTTTTTGGGAGAAGACCTTTTAGAAGATTCTACAAGTAGTGAATAGGATGAGGAAATGGTAGGTGATGATCAACTAGTCCAATAGAAGATTCAAAGGATAAGGAGGAAGAAGGGTGTTATAATATTCAGTGTGAAATTGAGGAGGTGGTTAAGGAAGCCATAGAAGGGATGAATATTTAGTCTTTGAAGGATAAGAGTGGGGTTATGCAGGACATGGTTGCACCCCTAAAGCCATATATCTCACAAATCTATGAGTTTCAATAGAAGGTGGACAAGATGGACAGGGCCTTCAATAGGCTTATGGTTATCACTTTGCGTATAATGTGTAAGGCCATATTTGAAATAGTTAGAGGGGTGACTAAGGCTAGGAAAGGTCATCACAAGAAACAAGCTTCTCGGGAGGCAGAGGAGCAATTGGAAGGTAGTGCAACTGGGTCGTTGGAGCCGTACAATGAGGCTATGGAACAACTTGAGAACGAATGGAGCCTTATCTACTATTCAATGGAGTGATTGGGTTGGTGGCTGATTTTTTTGGTTTTTTCCTTGTTACTCTCTATGGACTTGTGTGGCCTTCATAAACATAATTGTAGTTTTATCTTTAAGAATTTTTTTCTATTGGTTTATGGTTTTGTTGTTTTGTGTAGTTTGGTGTTGTTCTTCTTGAAAGGTTGTGGTTTATTTTGTATCCCCTATTGGTTTGTTTATTAGTTTTGGTGGCCTCTAGGCCTCATTTTTCTATGTGGTTGGCTTCAAGGGCCCTTTCCCCTTGTGTCGTAGAAAAAAAGAACCCTTTGCTTGACATGAGATTAATTCATGATAAAATGGACTTGATGAGTTAGTCATTTTATGTGTCCACACTAGGTCCTGGACACTTGCAAATCAAATAACATGCTTTTAATGATGTCTTGTAAAGGTGTTATAAAGTCTTGTAAAGGAATTTCATGCTTTTATAAACTTAATCAACCTATTTAGATCCCTAATTCAACATTATTAAATGTGTTTAATAACATTATTACATCAATCTAGAAGATTCTTGAATTAAATTTAATGATAAACTAGTATTGTAATGTGTCCTACACATTCACATTGGTTCTTGTGCCTTTCTAGGAAATGTGGACCTCATTTTAGTGTTGTAAAGTGTATTTAATTACACTTTCACATTGATTTTTGTGTCCCAAGACCTATTTGAAATTTATATCATCATTAATAGGACCCTATAAACCCATATTGTGCATCTCGAAGTTCAAATTGATCAAATACCTGACAAGGTTGTATTTTAGACCTTATTTCCTTATTCCTTGGCATTTGAGCTATCAAAATAGCCCCTGTGGAAACCATTCACCATGCATGGTGATTCAGTCCCATCCAAGTGGGACCCATTCACCATGTGTGGTGAATGAGTCCCATTTGGCCCCATTTTGACGTTTGAGTAGGAAAAAAAGTGAAATTTGATTTTAATTTTGCTTCATGTCAGCCTATCATGAGGTATTAATGGGTAAAATAGGTGAATTTCCTATAAAAGAACATCTCTAAACTCATTTTTACATCCATTAACTTAATTCAAACCTATTATTCATTATTCATCCATCAATCTTTCATCTCAAGTCAAGAATTGTAGGGTTTTTACATTGCAATTCATCAAGTAAGATTCTAAGGACATTCAAGGGCCAAATCTTCCTCCATTGTTGCAAAATTTCAAGATAAAATCATCATGACAAGTTAATCAATTCCATTGTTGCATGTTTCATTACTTTATTTCATTATTTGGTTTAATTACCTAAAAGAGGTTTGACCAAGGAAAACCCCTATATCCTAACCTTCAACACTTTTTCCCCTTTCCATGTGTTTGTGTATGTAGATTTATCAAATGAAAAGTTGAAAAACTGTGTGCATATCTCATAAAATTAATTCAAGGTGTTTCAAGCCCTATTTTAAGCTTGGAGAGAGTCTATAGGTTGAGTTTTCCAGATTTAGATTTAGGGAATCTTCAAAAATAGAATTGCAAATCATAAGTCACAGAATCCTATCCAGAATTCTTTGTTTTCTAGAAGAGGACTCATTCACTATTTATGGTGAATCCATCCCATTTCTAGGTTTGAATAGTGATTTCTATAGATTTGGATACCTAGTTCCCTGAAACTAGTTCTGACACTTTCTAGAAAAAATAGGACTCATTTTCCTAGGATGTTGAATTAGTCCCAGTGAGAATTCTTGGTGTCTTCTACAAGTTTTTAGAGCTTCATTCCAGCCTTTTCCATCTTCCAAGTTCATATATTCAATCGGGTTATTTTTTGTTACAATTTGTTTACATATCTAGTCAAATAATTTGAATACGCGTTGTTTTTTCCAACACTTTTGCATTAGGTTAGAATACATTCCTTAATCTTCCTTTTCATTAATTTTTCATAATTTAAACACATCCACACACACACTTCATATCCCTCTTTCCATTTTCTCTAATGAGAACATACGCATTGTCGGCCCACCTTTCTCCTTCTACGTGAAAAACCCTAGGAGTGATAGAAAGCAAGTAGGTGCCAAAAATCTATGTTTCACCCCTACTTCTATTAATGAAAACATAAATTTTAAATGAATTCATTTGATCACCTAAAAGGTAAATCAAAATTGGTTTTTTATCTACATTTTGATAGGTGTAGAGGAGACTCCATTTATAGGTATGGTTTAAAACTTGCATGGTTCTATCCAAGGAGGTTTAATCTAAGGGGCTTTGATCAAACCCTCTTCAATTAAAATACTTTAAATGGAACCTTTGAAGGCTTAAATCATTATATTTTTAAAAATATGTGATTTCAGTAAAAATTAGGATGTCCTAGAAAGTGTAACCCATTATTGTGGTAGCACCTTGATGCAAGAGTATCTTAAGGTGTAATATTAATATTTCATCATATAAATATATTTTCTTTTAATTGTTAGTTTTACTTATGTAGTGCAAAAATACACACTCATTCTCTATTCCTTAACGTTTTGGGCCCACATTAATTATAATATCCTTAATGTAATAATTCTCTTATAAGGGGCATACCCTCAAGCATGAATTTGGCTACAAATATTATTCATTCATAGAGACTAATCTTATTCACTAGATTTAGTATTCACCATCTTCGATGAGTTTCATAGCTACAAACTTGACTTAGGCCATTTCTATAGTCATAGATTTTGTGTTGAAATTTAAAGTTTAAAATTAATATTTACAACTCACTATTTTACTAGTCATCATGACTTAACCTAGCAGAAGTTTATAACTTATGTAATGCTTTATTGAACTTAAAAACATGCTTTCCATTTATTTAATTTTTTGTGAGGACATATTAGGGTTATCAAGAGAACTTTGATAGAGCATTTGTGAGAGCATCATAGTAGCATTATCAAACTATTACATCAATAGTTATCATTCTAGATCCACTACATTCTTGTTTGTTACCCTTAATTCTTATTTCAAATGCCTTTGAATTGGATACACTATATATTTTATTGTGAAGAAAATAATCGTCATGATTAAATAGATTCATCAAAAGTATTTGTGAATGCTATCATTTTCTTAATAGATTTTGATATAGGTGAGTGAATTGCAATAGTTAGTTTTCTAATAGTCTAGTTCCACATGTTAGTTTAGTTTTACAAGTACAGAGATCAAATTGACAATTCCAAACATTAATTTGAGAGTGAATCATATTTAGGTTGTACATTCTACAATACCTATCTTATTAGTCTTAAAATCCTAGCATTATGGCGAATTAGTTTTTTTACATTTTTAACATTATCTTTTTCATCTTCAAGTTCTAAGCAACACTATAGAATTGTAAGTGATTTCATGAGAATGTTAGTTTATTATGTCATCCTCTAACGTTCAAACCTCTTATAATTTTAATAAATAAGGGATAAAACTAGGATTGTTCTCTAGGAAACTTTTGTAGAACACATATTCCTTAAGTCATTACTGGTCAATCAAAGAGACTTTGTCTTAGGCTTTGTAGTGCCATATCAACTTGAAAAAGTGATATGGATATCACATAAAACCCTCTAATAAAAAAATCAAATATTGCATCTAAATTAATTAATTTTGACAATTAATTAATTTATGATTTAGTTACAATTTACTTATATAAATTGATTATTTAGATAATTAATTGATTTATTCAATTAATCTAAATAATTTTTATTTCCATAATTTAATATTATTTTTTTCCAACGCCTGAATTAATTGTTCCATCTTTTTATTTATTTTTCCAACCCTGAATTAAGTACTTTCTTTAATTACTTAAATTTTTTTGTAATTCATCTTTTATGGCAAAGGCTATCTAGCCCCCAATTTTTTTGTTTTACGTACCCAACTACTCCTTTTAAATGATTTTATATTTATTTTTAAGTTTGTATAATTTTTATTTTTATTTTAGATTTGGATTTTTTCTTATAAGTATAATATAATGTAATAAATATATATAATATTTTTTTATATAAATATAATTATATTAATATATATTGTAAAATTATATATTTAAAATATATTTATAAATTTAGATTTTTTTTTCTCTAATATATTTATATAAATGTGATATATAATATATCTATAAATTTAAGTTTTCTTTTTCTCTAATATATTTATATATCACATTTATTACAATATATTATATATAATATTATGATATTATAATATAATATTTAATATAATATATTAAAATATATACTTAAAGAAAAAATATATTATACTTAAAATAAAAATTATATATTAATATAATTATATTTATATTAAAAATATTATATATATATATTTATTTATTTATATTTATAACATTATATTTTTAATATATAATTATATAATTTATAATATTATTATATCAATCTATAATTTTTATTTTGGATGTTTAAATATAATTTTTAGTTTATTTTCACAATCTAACATATATATTTTTCTTTTAGATTCAATTACATGGTTAGGATTAAGATAATTTTTTAATCAAGTTAGAATTATATTTTAATCATAATATTAACTCTAAATGAACCCTAGATCTATCATAACCCTATCTATAACCTTAACCTTAAATGAACCCTAGATATAACATAACCCTAACTATAACCTAAATGTAACCCTAACACTAATCATCATCCTTATACTAGCACTAATCCTAATGCTAACATTAAATCCAACCCTAATTCTAATTCTACGTCTAACCCTAACCGTAATGCCAACCTTGATTCTAACTCCAACCCTAACACTAACCCTAATTTTAATCCTAATTCTATTTCTAACCCTAACTTTAATCCTAATCCTAACCCTAACCCCAACCCTAACTGTAACCCTAAATAATTTAAAATCTTACACATTGGGTCGTGAATAAAGAAACCAAGGGTAGGAGAGCATAAGAGTTAAAAGGAGCAGTAAATAGGATTAAATCACAAAAGAAATTAGATGGAAAAAATAGACTAATAATATATAGGGAAATGAAAAAAGAAAGTGTAGGTTTAAACTTAATTAAAAAAAATGGTGCACAACCCTTTATAATTTAATGATATATTTTAATTAAACTAATATGTTTCCATTTATAACATGATATACTAATACATTATATTAGTGTGATTAAAACTTGTTGTAAGAACACACATAGTTAAATCATAAGCACTTTTACACTTGAGTTCAGTGTTCAAAATAAAATATTATGAACTTTTAACACTTTGATTAATTAGATCAATGAAATAATATTTATTAAACATATTTTTGAATATATTTAATGATCCATATAAACACAAAACATATAATTAGGTCAAGATAGTTACCAAATTATTATTCAAAAATAATTAATGTTAATTTTTCCTATTTTAAAACATGGTGATTACATATATTTTTAGTAGGTTAACATGTATTCTCTTTAAAAAAGTAAATAAAATGAAAAAAAATGAAAAAAACTGTAAATAAAATTCAATTAATATTATAATTAGGTTATTTGTCACTCTTAATTTATTTTACTTACTTAAGAGTTATTTTACATTTTACTTTAGAGCTATTTAATGATTATTTGATTTTATTTATATCATAGGTGCCTCCACAAATATATCTCTCAGCGTACATTACATATATTTTTTAAATATAAGTATAGTGTATATAAATATATTAGAGAAAAAAAAAATTAAATTTATAAATATATTATATATCACATTTATTAGGATATATTAAATATATTTTAAATATATAATTTTACAATATATATTAATATAATTATATTTATATAAAACATTATTATATATATTTATTACATTATATTATACTTACAAGAAAAAAAAATCATTTAAAAGGAGTAGCGGGGCACGTAAAACAAAAAAATCAGAGAAATACCTGCCGCACACGGTTAGTTGCGCACGGCTGTCAGGGTATGCAGAGGCATGGCATCCGATGGCCCCATGCTGTTTTGGGGGCTGGATAGCCTTTGCCGTCTTTTACCCCTTATACCCTAAGTTGTCATTTTTAAACACGCAGTAATCTTTTTTGGCGTGTACTAATTCAATTGGAGGAGGCTATCGGTTAACAGATCGTATCTATCCTATAGAAGGCTCACTTTTCCAATGCTTGACGTACTACAGATACATGGTACGCCTTTCTTTAGTAACCGACAAGCGTCCATTCTTGACTGGGTGGATAGGTGGCCAATAAATTACTAAAGAATCCCATCTTCTATAAGGCTGGGCTTAAATGTCACACACTAAGCTTTGACTGCTTAGTGTGTGGATGTGGGCCCCTTAAGCTGTTCCGTTCCTCTTCCCAAATCCGTTTGCTTAAACAATTGCCGTGACAGTCAGCGGTTAGCAGTCAGGCTGTGGGCCCATTCCTGTCACTTAACGTCCCTGTCCGTTTCCGTTCAAGAAATAGTCACCGTTTGAGTTTGAATTCAAACACTTTTCCCGCGTGTTTGATCGCATAAACCGAGAGCGCATGGCAAAAGGCCCTCACCGTCTACCTCGCCGTTGAGTTATTTTCACGGCCTTTCCTGCTTGATGCAAATGGTTTCTGCAGCGGATAGAAGACATGGTTGTCCTCACGGGCAACAAACAGGTTTCAATCTCGATCAGTTTCATTTGCCAGCGTACTCCCCACCTGTGCCAAAATGGGAGCTTTGGAACAGGGTATGGAAATCCATCAAAGCAGGATTGAAAGGCAATGATGTTCTAGTAGACATGCTTCAAAATGAGGAACCATAGACAACGCACACGAACTGTTTGACTGAATGCCTCAAAGAAATCTGGTCTCATGGAATGCTATGCTTACAGGATATGCACAAAATGCGTCTGTTGAAAAGATTTAGAAACTTCCAACCGAATGCGATTGGTTGTGTAAAGCCATACTCTGCAACCTTTGCTAGCATCCTCCCAGCCTATGTGAAAATAGGAGCTTTCGAACAGGGTATGGACATGAACGCTGCATTGGATCTGCCCTAATAGAAATGTACGCAAAATGTGTAAGCTTAGACAAGGCACGTGAACTGTTTGACAGAATGGCTTTGGATTGTTCGACAGAATGCCATGATTGCATAACCCAAAAATTGGAAGGAAAGACAAGGCATGCGATCTGTTTGACAAAATGCCTCAAATAAATATGTTCTCACAGAACGCCCTATTGAAGGATATTGACAAAATGGATTGAGGATTTTTTCTTAGGTTCATGAACTGCAAAACATCCAATGGATTGTAAAAACTCACCTAATTTTTGAGAATCTTAAATATTTACAATTTCTTTATCCAACACTATGAATCTAGTCTTAATATCACAAGTAATATCAATCGAAGCAAGTCCAAAGACATTCATCTTTGAGAGGAAGAATATTCACTCACAAGAGAAATGTTGTCAACAATTTCTTCCATTCTTATTATGTTCTTATTCCAAATGTAATATTGTCCCATGGGCTTGGTAAATTCCTTGTTACTAATAAGAGTATAGATATTATAGACAAACATGAAAGATATGTCCATGTTGACATTGTGTAAAATAAATCCTTTTGTGAGATCCATACCAAGCACTTCTATAATGACACCCAGGATATCACCATCTTGGAAGGAGATTTTTTTTTAAAATCTAGCTTTGTTGATCTCCACAAGGATATTATGTTTGATAGTTGTGCCTTTTATTGTTATATCTCTATTTATGTTTGGTAGTATGATATTATGTTTTTGAGTAGAGATATCAGAAATAGTTAGTATTAATCTTGGCCTACTAAGATAATATTGTAATAATGTATTATAATAAAGCATCTCCCTACATTTATGTAGTGTGCATAGGAACATTGTTAAATCCACATAATTGGTGGCTTTTGACTATTGTGTCTTATTACTAGTAAATTTTCATGTGGTGGTATTTTTGTGCAATATATGTTTTATCCTTTGGGTGGTCTATAGCTCAATGATCACCATGATAATCAATCGTAAATATTAGAAGGAAAGTGATCCTTAAAAGAGAGCTTAACTCATGAATAAGAGGTTGCTTTAAACCTTCACTTATAATGAAATAGTTGCCTTAAGTTTGTTTAAATTAGTTTTGGGTGACACTAGTTTGGATAATCATGTCCCTACATTATAAGGCTTGCAATGTAAGGGAGGATTTCATTCTAATTGCTATTAGCTATCCCTAATTTGTCTTAGAGTTTATAGATTATATGCTTTCTATTCCCTATATGTTTCAAGGATATGGAGGTGTTGAAATTTAAGAAACTGGTGGTGGTAAAATGGAAGAAAATTATTAGTGATGGTGTTAAGAATATCCATTCAGTTCCTTTAGGATTTATACCTATCGACAATGAAGAATTGAAGCTAGTGCCTTGCACATGTTGCTATTTCTTCATGATTTTTATGTAGATATAGGGACTAGGTGTTGACAAATTCCATGGTGATTCATAGCCAATGCCATGTAGAGGTCTCTAGCAACTTCACAATTCTAATTTTTTGTGCAAATAAGATCCATAGAGCTTAGCATAGGAAGGATTTATTTCTTGAAGTAGGTTCTCATCACTTGATCCCATACTTGGTAGTGTCTTGATAGTTGTAAAGTAGAACCCTAATGCAATAGAGGTTAAATACCTAGTGGATTGCAATGTGGTAGAGAATTCAAGATTTTGGCATTAGGGAGTTTTGTTGATTCCCTTTCTATTTATGATGTTAGTTATGGTTGTGGTGTTTGTATGGAGTGGCATTTATAATTTGATATATATTTTTTATTATTTTTTTGTTTAAATGTTTGTAATGGTAATTTAATATTTCTTCATGTTTTTGTATAGGTGTTTTACACCTAACTATTATGACAATTTATTCTCTTATGGATGTAATTTTTATATTATTCTTTTATTGGGAAAAGGCTCTAATAAATCCCCAAATAATTAATCGAGAGAAATATAACATTAAAAAGAAATCCAATCCTCTCCTCTATTTATAGTTGCAAAAATGAGATAAATGAGCAGTTAGGGAGAATTAATACATAATATTTGGCATTAAACAATGACTAACCCAAGTTTGGGATCTTGAATATGCATTCTAAGTATGAGGTTCTTATCCTCAAACCTATCACTATATGAAGAAAGTAATAAAGAATTTATGATAGGGTGAAATTCCAATTTTTTTTCACACTTTATGATAGGTTTTAAGAAAATCATGCAAAATTATTCCTCATTCTAACACATCATTTATGTGACTTAAGTAGTTCCAACTCAAAAAAATCACACTAGAATGTTATTGTTAGGAAACTAAAAACTGTCAAGGTGCATTCTAAGTACAATTTGGGACATAATCAATGATGCAATCTAGTTAGATTCATTTAAAAAAAAAAAATTTGATAATAATATTTCTATTCAAAATTTAGATTCAACCAAAAAGTTTATATCTAAGATAGATCTAGCTAGAACATTTTTGGAGAGAGGTACTTACTAACAAAAATGTCTACTAGTGTTCAATGTCAAATTATAATCTTTTTGAAATTATTTAAAAAATAGTCTTTTGTAGATCTACAAGCATAGTTTCTAAAAATATTTATTATTTTTTTAATTAATAATATTTTATTTTATTTTCTCTACAAGTAGGTTGTATTTCCCAAATATAAGGTTGATTTATTCCTCAAATAAAAATACTTTTTTTTTCTCATACCATAATGTAAGGATGACTTTGCCTCATATGAATTCAGCCATTATTATAGAGAATAAAATCAAGCTACCCATATTATAACCAATATGAGAATTGACTAAATTGAAAATACTATGGTCTATGACTCATCTTCGAACATAAAGTATCAAGATTTAAAAATATCATTTCCATAATTATTACGTAGTTTGATGTCATGTACCCTTTCATTAACTACTAAAATCTATGCACCATTTAAATATTCTCAACCAAATGACTCATTTACTTAGCCTACAACTCCACATGGTAAACAATTGCGACAAGCTAGTTTTAAATATAATTTTCATTTAAATTTCTTCTCTTTCGAATTTTATTAACTCTACAGTACCACCACAACCTACCTTTGAATAAATAGAAATGTGAATGATAGAATTGTCTCTTTATTTACCTCATATGGCCAATCATTGGAACATTCCTCTTTATGGTCTCTTACTATTTCAATTGTCATCTTACTCCTCTTCTCTACATCCTACTAGATGGGTTGAGATGGAAATAAATAGAATGATTTGCGTACTTCCAAAATGATTATAACCATTCATTCTAGGTCTAGTTGAACCCACCTTACTAGCATACATTTTTTCTATGGACTAACCCCATGTTGTAAAGGGCCTTCAAAGCTATTTTAGATGATCTTCAAGGTGGCACCAAGATACTTTAATACTTTGGTATCATGTCTAATTTTATCTCTAATTATATGGAATTGGTGTAGGATATAGACTTCCCAAATACAATTTCTTATAGGTACATTTAGGATTTTCTACTACCATCAACTGTCTATAGTCAAGTTTTCATTGCCTATGATGATATGATGGATGAACCTCAAAATAGGGATTTTATTCTCTCATGAAATCATTTAAATAATTTTCATGTAGCTTCTTATGTTTTCAATACAGTGTGGACTAGTTTGACTAGCAATTTTATAGTAGTTTTCATGCATTCCCGACACTTTCATAGTGACTATCCTAGGGAGTCTTTGTCAACTAGGATCTTAGAGGTTTTAAAGACACTTAGATTCCTATTTCGGAATCCTCCTCCTTTACCCCCTACTACTTCTCCTTCCTCCACATCCACTTTGAAAATGATGTCTCCTCTCACTAACTACCAATGCTTCAACTTCTTCCTCAATTGGCCCTCTCTCTCTCAAACTTGGCCATCTAACTACTACATTTAATTATATATCCCTACTTTCACTTTTATTAATACATTCATTATTGATGATCTCTCACCTTTTATCTAAAACAATTCTATTTTTTAAAATAAATCAAAAAATATGATGCCCTAGAGGAAGAATATTTCTTCAGATGATATCATTTTTTTGAACTTTTTAAATAATTAAAGAAAAGTGTCAAGTTTTGAAAAATGCCTAATATTTTTTATTTCAAATTTAAATGAAACATAATTTTTTAATATTTATACATTTAATTATTTTACATTAATTCAAAATTTAAAATATATATGCCACTTTCATGTGCTTCAAGTTCAAAAGCTAGACCATATGCTATTGCTATTCATTTCCTTTATCACAATGTGCCATGGTACTCAAATTTCACCTAGTTGAATGTCCTTATTTTTAAATCAAAATTTAGTTAATGTAACTCTCGTTCCTTAAATGATAACAATGAAGGTGCTAGAATTTGCTATCTTCTTGAAGAATAGTGGTACCACACAATCTTGGAGTAAATTGGAAACTCACATTAAAATTTTGAAATCTTATATGAATTAATTATGTAGGGTTATTCTAGGGTTTATGCTAGGGCATGTATAAGAAGATATTTTTTCCAAACCCTTATTGAAAATGAAATTCTACTTTAATCTAATATAGGGAGCTAGAGTTAGTTGATAGGAATTGAGGTTAATCCAATATTTTGTAGGCATTATAAATTAAAAATTCATTACACAAAAATATAGACAAAATATCCCATAAATTACTATAAAATCGGTTAGAAAATCATTAGTTGAGCCTAAGTAATCCTTACATTAAAAATACCAACACAAAATATTAATGGAAATGAGGATATTATAAATACCCTACAAAAAATTGTTGATCAATTTTCACTATGATGACTTGCTCTCCTAGTTTGGTGGAAAAATTAAGGAAATTCCTCTTGAACTAGAAATTAGATCATTAGAAATAAATTTTAATGGATTAGAAGCATATGAGGAAGACCCAAAGGTAAAAATGAGGAAGCCAAAATATTGATCTCATTTAATTTTTTATCGATACCATAATAGGAGACACAAAAGGCCAAAGCTAACTACAACCCCAAAACAAGAACGTTTTGTAAGATAATTCAAGAAGTCACAATTAAAGAGATCAAATCTAGTACTCAATCTACACTAAATTTTGACTAAAAAAGAAGAAGATTAGAGTAGGGGGAAGTACCTCCACCACTATAATGACAATATTAACTTTTAATTTTAAGGGCCTCAATGCCCCTAACAAAAGAAAGAGCATACCTAGGCAATGTGGTAACCTTGAATCATTATGAAAAAGTCATTTTTTTAGTTGAGTTCAATTGTTTGTTTGTTTGTTTGTTGTAGTTAGTAGTCTATGATGAAGAAAAATACCAAATTACATTAGAACTTGAAGTTGACTTTTAAATTTTTGGAAATGACTTCTAAGTTATTATTTTTGAGTGTCATGCTAAAATTTAAGAAGAATTTAATAAGAAAAAAGATAGTAAACTAGTTTGAGAGCATCTATCGGGTGGAAAAATGTGCATAGTTGGGATTATTTTCATGCATGGCAAGTGATTTAAAGTTTGGAATAATAGAAGATATAGATTTATGAACCCTTGAGGTCAAGTGTTGAACACCACATAGATTTTTATCCATTATTTAACCCTTTCAATTTGTAATTTTGATGACACGTTGCATGTTGTATCTGGCTTTATGCTATGTTGTAGCTAATATTGATCAAATTGTATTTTTTTATGTTATATATATTATGTTTTGGATTGAATAAAGATAAGAAAAGAGGTAAAGGAAGAAAAAAAATAGCTAGAATAGAAGAAGAGTGAGACTATGTGGTTTGGGATGGAGATTGTGAGTATAGAACAAGGAGTAGTGAGTATGGATAATTTGGTGTCTATAGAAATGATAGAAAAGGTTGGACTAAGTTGGATGAAGTAACTTCACAACCATATAAGATTGGATGGCGGCAATACTAGTGATATAAGATACTATAGAAGAATTTTTTGGTGGGGTTCAACATAGGAGCATATTATGATGAGGTGCTAGAAATATTGCATTGATGGATGTATATCATGTATGGTGTAGGTGTATGATGAGAGGGATAACACCTATACACCTTATCGAAATATATAGATAAAGATATGAGTTGATGCCCCTAAGGGAAAGTGATGGATAATTTAATAGCAATGCAAGTGTGTGTGTTGGAGAGGAATTATATGTAATATTCCGAGGGTATATGGTATGTTGGATGACAAAAAAAATTGAAAATACAAAATAAGTACCATAGATTGGGGAATGTGAGAATAAAAGTCTCAACTAAAGGACAAGGAAGAAACATAACAAGATAAGGAGTTTTATTGAGGAACATGCAATAGTAAAGAATGTAATATAAAATTATGTGCAACCAATAAGGAGGCTAACATATGCGAGGGATAGAGAAGATTGTGATGAAATACAAAAAAATAAAAATACTACATAATATGATTGATAAAATTAAGTGTCAAATACTAGTACAAAAATTAGTACATAGGGTGGATTGCTTGAGGTATATCTGAAGATGTGGAAATAACAAGTTGATGAAACTTAGTAGGTTGGAATTCCTAGGTAGGGGTAGCTTGTATTGGAAAATGGGGATCATTTTTATCAACTCTAAGTATGTGATGTAGGTCATCCCTAAGTACTATGGTAATCTTGCACCATTCTAGAAAAGTGGTTTAGTTTAGTTATTTGTTTCTCTATTAGTTTGTAGATAGTAGTTTATGACATTAATAAAGTTATTATATTTCATCATAACTTGAAATTGGCTTTAAAATTTTTAGAATTAATTTGATTTGTTATTTTTTAGTTTCATGTTAATGTTTAATAATAATTAGATGAGAAAAAGATAGTAAACTGGTACAATAATGTCTACCAAGTGGATAGCTGTGAACAATTAGGATTTTTTTCATGTGTGGAAAGTTTTTTAGAGTTTGCACCAACAATATAATTTTTGTAAGGACTTATTGAACCATTGAAAATGAGTGTTGAGCACCATGAGGAAATTAAATCCACCATTGAACTGCTTAAATTTATAATTTTTTTATTCATAGTTGATGGCATTTTACAAGTGGTATTGGAATTTTTTCCAACTTGTGGCCAACACAAATCATTAGAAAAAACTATGGATGTTATATATATAGAGTTTTGGATCAAAGAAAGGTATGTGAAGAGGTAACGAAAGAAGTTGAGAGGCATAACATAAGTAGAGTGAGACTATGATGTCTTGGATAAATATTGTGAGTAGAGAAAAATGAGTATGAATTGGAGTGTGATCCAAAGGGAAACGCTAATACAACATAGTGGAGTTAATTAGACTAGTGTATAATTATGAGGCTATACTTTAGTGGAATTTGTGTTTGAATTGTCATAGTGAACTTGTAATGAAATGATTATGACCTAGCATGTAATAGAGCCCATTACAAAGAAACTTGATAATTTGTAATCATGGTGATAATCATGTAAGCTTAATTAAATAAGAATCCATTATTATTTCTAAGATCTTTGTATTGTGTGTGTATTTTTATGTTAATATAGACTATTGAATAGTCCTTCATTGGACCCAAGTTTGACCATGACTATATCAAAATGATACCTAGTAAATAATTTCTTAGATAAATAGAAACTAGGCATGATCCTTTTACAAAAAACTAAAATCAATTCTAAAGAGGCAAATAAGCTATCACAACATTAACATGTGAATGCATGCCTCGTCTATCAAAGAAAAAGATACCTCTTATAGTTTCAAAATTTTATCAAAATAGGTAGGGTAAACCAAATAACCAATTGGAAACTCTTTTAGGTAACTAGCATTATCTCCAAACTATAATTTTTTATTTTTACCATAGATGGACTTAATTGCACCAACCTTAGGAGATAACTATGAGATAATTTATTACATCATAAAACCCATTATAAGTTAATTATATATGGTATGTAAATATTTTACTATAATATTAACCTCAAATGACAAACAATGAGGTACAAGAAGGACCACTCTATCACAAATTGATTTTAGTTTCTTTATCTAGATTAATACACTCTAGATTTAACACCTAGGAATAAAATACTCACATGGACCAACAAAAGGCCAGATTTAAGAAAAATAGTAAAGATATTGGATATATTTATTATCTTTCCCAAACGACTTGAGTATAATGACTATAAAATGTGAAATAGTCATAAGCTTGGGTTTAGATCAGTTTCCCTTGACTTTACAAGTCATGAAAGATCAACTAAACCACACATGTAGCTTCATCTTTAAAAATATGTAGTTTTAAGATAAATCCTTCAAAGATCTTGTCAAACATTGGGGAAGTGAGTTTTTAAAAGTAAGAATCACCAAGATGTATGCTCTAGTAAAAACTTGTAGTCCTAAAATATCCATAAAGATTGGAACAATAATATAAATTTTCAAGAAAAAATGAAAGAATTGAAATAGAACTAAACACTCTCAATGAATTAATCATAGTTAGAGGAATGAATTAGGATCAATTCATGAACGAAATATATCTTATCTCAAAACTAATAGATTTACAAGAAAAATAAAATAAAATCTAGATGCAACAATCTTGAGAAATTTAGCTAACTAAAGGTAAAAAGAACATACAAAAATTTCACAACATAACTAGGGAAAGAAGAAGCTACAAAATCACTTTTACCAAATCTCATAGAGGAGAATCTTGCACCAATTCTAAACTCATTAGGGTTGAATCAATTTTCTTTTTTAGTGAATTACTTGGAAGTGAGGAAGGTTCAAACTTGTAGGAGGAAATAGACTTCTTATGGTTCCTTCCCTTATTTATTGCAAGTGAAGATAGTCAAATCTTAATGAAACCTTTCACTAAGAAAGAGATCAATTTGGATTCCTTGTAAGTGAACTCAAACACTAGACATGGGAGAAATCACTCAATTTCCAACAAAAATAAAAAAGCATGATAATCAACTTCTTAATATTAAAAACTCATATGATGAAGTAATTGGAGGTTCCTCACGAAAATCCTACAAAAAGTTGTCTTCTCTAACAATTTGAGGGAATTGATCTTAGAATGAAGTAGAAGTTGAAGCCCATTTGATTTTTTTCTTACTATTTAAATCATGCAACACCGAAAATAATAATTAAGGACAATTTCAAGGTGATCATTCTATGTATATAGAAAAGATTATCCATTAATTGGAGACTAAATATCACTTTCAATGAAGTTTATGTTATACTAGGTAGTTTAACATTTTTAATTGTCACACATTGTTATCAATGGGTGGCCTAACCTTACCAATATATGGGATGGATAACACATTTAACCTTGATGTTCGTACACTCATTCCACCTTCTATGAGCATTCCTTCGCATCCTGTACTAATCAATTCCTATGTTGGAGTGACGTTTCCCACACATTTGGTTTAGTTCAAAGGGTTTTGACGTCATTAGTTTTTGTCAGATGCTTCTAACTCTTTAGCTATATGATAATCATTTATTTCTCTCTCTCTCTCTCTCTCTCTCTCTCTCTCTCTCTCTCTCTCTCTCTCTCTCTTCTTTCTAGGATCTTTGTGGTACTAAAAAGTCAAAATAGAGCTACTCATTCACTTTGGTGACTATTCTTGTCGAGATCAATGAAGCTATATTTAGAAATACTTTCTTCTTCCAAGGTGGTGATATCTTGTCTGCCATTTTAGAAGTGCTTGGTATGGATCTCATGAAAGGTTTATTTGACACAATGTCAACATTGTCATCTCTTCCATGCTTGTGTAATATCTATACCTTCATTAGTGAGAAGGAACTTACCAAGGCCATGGGACAATATTACATTTGAATTAAGAGTATGATAGACATAGAAGCAATTGTTGACAACATTGCTCTTGTAAGTGTGAGATACCTTGGATTTGCTTCAATTGATATTATTCTTGACATTAAGACTAGACTCATATGTTGAATAAAGAAATTGTAAATATTTAAAGTTACCAAATATTTGGTGAGATTTTACAACCCATTGTATGTTTTGATAGTCAGTGATATTTTGTTAATAACATACAATCAGGGTGTTCCATGAGAACATATTATCTTAGTAGGCCAAGATTAATACTAGAACTATTTATAATATCTCAACTCAAAAACATAATATCATACTACCAAGCATAAATAGAGATATAACAATAAAAGGCACAACTATCGAACATAATATCCTTGTGGAGATCAACAAAGTTAGATTTTAAAATGTTTTTTCTTCCAAGATGGTGATATCTTGGGTGTCAATATAGAAACACTTGGTGTGGATCTCACGAAAGGATTTATTTTACACAATGTCAACATGGACATATCTTTCATGTTTGTCTATAATATATATATACTCTTATTAGTAACAAGGAACTTACCAAGCCCATGGGACAATATTACATTTGGAATAAGAACATAATAGGAATGGAAGCAATTGTTGACAACATTTCTCTTGTGAGTGAATATTCTTCCTCTCAAAGATAAATGTCTTGGACTTACTTCGATTGATATTACTTGTGATATTAAGACTAGATTCATAGTGTTGGATAAAGAAATTGTAAATATTTAAGATTCTCAAAAATTAGATGAGTTTTTACAACCCATTGGATGTTTTGTTGTTCATGAACCTAAGAAAAAATCCTCAATCCATTTTGTCAATATCCTTCAATAGGGCGTTCTGTGAGAACATATTTCTGAGGCATTCTGTCAAACAGATCACGTGCCTTGTCTTTCCTTCCAATTTTTGCATATCATGCAATCATGGCATTCCGTCGAACAATCCAGAGCCATTCTGTCAAACAGTTCACGTGCCTTGTCTAAGTTTACACATTTTGCATACATGTCTATCAGGGCAGATCTGTTGCAGCGTTCATGTCCATGCCCTGTTCGAAAACTCCTATTTTCACATAGGTTGCGAGGATGCTAGCAAAGGTTGCAGAATATGGCTTTACACAACCAATAGCATTTGGTTGGAAGTTTCTAAATCTTTTCAACAGACGCATTTTGTGCATATCCTGCAAGCATAACATTCCATGAGACCAGATTTCTTTGAGGCATCCAGTCAAACAGTTCGTGTGCCTTGTCTATGCTTCCTCATTTTGAAGCATGTCTACTAGAACATCATTGCCTTTCAATCCTGCTTTGATGGATTTCCATACCCTGTTCCAAAGATCCCATTTTGGCACAGGTGGGGAGTACGCTGGCAAATAAAACTGATCGAGATTGAAACCTGTTTGTTGCTCGTGAGGACAACCATGTTTCTATCCGCTGCAGAAACCATTTGCATCAAGCAGGAAAGGCCGTGAAAATATCTCAACAGCGAGGTAGACGTGAGTGCCTTTTTCCATGCGCTCTCGGTTTATGCGATCAAACACGCGGGAAAAGTGTTTGAATTCAAACTCTAACGGTGACTATTTCTTGAACGGAAACGGACAGGGATGTTAGGTGACAGGAATGGGCCCACAGCCTGACTGCTAACCGCTGACTGTCAGGGCAATTGTTTATGCAAACGGATTTGGGCAGAGGAACGGAACAGGTTAAAGGGGCCCACATCCACACACTAAGCAGTCAAAGCTTAGTGTGTGACATTTAAGCCCAGCCCTTCTATAAATGTCACCCAGGACGAACGATAGGATCAGAGAGTTGTTATATCCTGCGAACTTCTCTGTAGCGATCATGGCTTCCAATTCTCTTGCAGTAGTCGTAGTAATGACCCTCCTTGTGTTTGTTAGCGTTGGCGCTGATGAAGCCCTGCCAGGTGAAAACCTGAAAGATGTTGCAGTGGACGCAGTGACCTCTTCTCTGACAGAAGCACACAATTTTTCGGAGTATATTGTGAAGTTGAAAGAAGACCAAAAGACGAAAAGCACAACGGTTTACAATGCTCTGAGCGAATGCGTAAAGTTGATGGAAGATGCAGAGTCTCAGATCAATACCGCTATTCTGAAATTGAAAGAGTTGTCTGATTCTCAGGCGAAGAAGAATATATCTGACATTCAGATGTTGCTGTTGGAAGCGCACAGGAATCCGGAAATATGTGTAGATGAGTTGGTGACTGCAGTATTATCTGATCCAGAGATCTGGTCGAAGCCAGATCCATCCCAAATTGTCACAATGGTAGAGGATAGATCTCAGAGGTTTGTCCAATCTCTGAACAATGCTATTTCTGTTGTCACCAGGATTTCGCAGGGTGAGAATCCCTGATGTCGAAATGTAATGGCATAATCTGGTATTTTATTTTGGCTGATGATATATGATATTTTAACAGTCTCTTTTATGTAACAGTTTTATACCACTTTCAAGTGGACATAATAGAATAAAATGGAGTTAAGTGAAGAGGTATTGGTCTGTCTGTAACCTAAATGGATTTGAATATATGATATTGTTAAGTGAAGAGTTATTGGTCTGTCTATAACCCAAATGGATTTGATGGGGAAGTAATATGTGCTCTTAGAGGAGGTCATATGTGAGGACGATTCATGCTTTAATTGATAGGTTATTATACATGCAAATCTTAATTCATCTGTGAGCTTTAATTTTGACATTTTTGTTTTCAAATTTTTATTTATTTATTTATTTTTTATTCAAGGGGTAAACGCTTTTGACCGGAGCTATGAACCGGATACAACCATTCAACAATTCCACCCCAACGGGGTTTGAACCTTGGTGGCAGGAACAACAATGCCACCTATAAACCATCACACCATGCCAATACCGGCAAGTTTTATTTTTTTTTAAGATTGTTATAATTTATATATTTTTTAAAAATTGTTTGTGTATAATTTAATGAAAATTGTGAAAGGAAGTCAGGTAAGTGGAAGCACCTTCCTACACTAATCTAAGAAAGAGAGAGTTGCAAAAATTTCTTAACACCTTTAACTGTTAGAGATTTAGATGCACATACATATCAAAAATAGATAAACAAAGAACTCATAACACAAAATTTTATGTGGGGAAAACCCTTTAAAAGAAAAACCCCACACTCCAAAACACAACTCATTCATATTATTAAGCAACAAATAAACAATTACAATATAATTCCAGAGCTATGCTCTTGCAAGAGTCTTCACACTTCTCAATTCTAGAGTAATTTTGACAGTATAATGGTACTTCAACAACACAACATACAACTCCAAAATACAAGTGCTCAATATATAAGAGCTTACAATGCATAAATTAAACATTTCCAAAACAACTACCAAAGGTTGAACATACAACATGGAAAGTGCCAAAAACACTGTAGATGCACAATGATAAGTTTCCAATTGTCACCACATGCCAATTTGCAAAATATACACTTTCCAAATAACTGCACCTTGAAAACTCACATTCCATGTAAACGCAACACGGAAATAGAAAAAAACATTTATGCACAACTCCACCCGTTAAAAAAAACTTTCCAACTTGAGTGGTAACATAGCATTGTTCATTGTTCATTCTCTCTTTCATGTTTTATTTCATTTCAAGGTTTGATTACCAAAATGGGTTTTGACAAAGGATAACCCCCATTCACCCAAAACAAGCAAATTTTCCATCTTCTGTGTGTGTTACAAATTTAGGTTAAAGAAGGATTGAAGACCTTTTGAAGAGAAAATTTGGAAAACTTGTCAAAGTTGCAAAAGTTGTCTAATCACAAAATCTAACATACAGATCAGATTTTTGACATTTTGAAATAGAAAATTGGATAAATCAAAAGCTACAAATTAGTATCAAAGGCTCCCAAAAGCTGCAAAAAAATCCCTGACAACAGACCCATTAGCCCATGGGCAAATGAGTCCTTGTTTTCCTTTAAAAACTGATTTTTGGTGACTTGTAAACACTTTTTTTCCCTTCTCAAATCTGCAATCTATTTTTTGGTTCTGCTAATATTGAGTTTCATATTATTGTTTCAAGTTTAAGTTGGCATAATTTGGTTGATTTACTATTTTTTATTTTTTCTCCCAAAAGTGTTGTTTGAACCTGACCCCCGTCCTCAAAGCATAAATAAATCTAAAGATTCTCACATTGAGTTGATTCACCTAAGGGTTGTTAGTCAATTCTTTGTGGGGATCTCATTTCCTAAAGAATTAGCGAGAAATAGGTCCATCATACCCCCTTATTATCATTCCAATTTTGGTGAATCTATTTTCCACCTATTCAAACATATATCTACTAGTGTAAGGTAAGATATGAAAATTTGGTAAAATCTTGTAGGATCTTCAATGAATAACTAGATATTATAATATCCTGTAGCTAAAACTATCAATTAAAAGAAAATATATTTAGATGATGCAATATTAATATTACACCTTAAGATACTCTTGCATCGAATATATAGTATAAGATATATATAATTATGAGAAACAAATATTCAAGACCAATGTAAGTATGTGAATAATGTGGACTATTAATTTTTTTAAATTATTATGATACAAATACATAAATTATAATATATAATGTATAAGTAATATGTAATCTAGTGACCATTATTCTAATTCAACTCACAATGATCTATTATTCCACTTTGTGATCTATCATTCCAATAGCCATCCTTCTTTTCTCATTTTCCTTCATTTGTGAAACATTAGGGTTAATCTTCCCTTTCCTTATTAGATGCATGTGTCACATGTATTTTAATTTTTATATGATGATAAATTTTACCTCGTTTAAATGTAAAAATAAGATGATTATATATCTTCCCATATTTCTACATTCTTGTTATATGATGATAAATTTTACAATGTTTACATCTCTAATAATGATTATGTTCATTTTTCAATTTCCTTCAATTTAATATACCCTTTATATGTACCCAATTGGAGTCAGGGGTGAGGGTGGGGGGATGGGAGGCTGGGGAAAATTTGTGACTATTCCTTTTTTATTTATCTTATGTAGTGAAAGGCTCATATTCTACCTATTGTATGCTCTTTTTAGTTTCAAGTTTTTGACAAAGAACCCATTGTGAGGCGAGTTCAAGAATGGTATGTGTACTCAAAGAAGATATGTATATTTTTATATGTGAAAATTGTTTAATTTACATGTTTGTTTCTAGTTTTACTTTGATATATGTATGCCTAGTTTTTCACATGTACATCAAAGTTGGGGAAAAGTGTAATGGTGAAAACTACACACTCATGCTCTATTCCTTAACATTTTGGGCCCATATTGATTTTAATGTCCTTAATGTAATAATTCTCTTACAAAGGGCACACCGTTGCATTTATTTGGCTACAAATATCATTGATTCATAGTGACTAATATTATTCACTATACTTATTATTCATCATATTGGATGAGTTTCATAGCTACAAACTTGACTTAGGTCATTTCTATAGTCATAGATTTGATGTTGAAGTTTAAAATTTAAAATTCATATTTACAACTCACAATTTTACTAGTCATCATGAATTAACCTAGCATAAGTTTATAACTTACATAATGGTTTGTTGAATTTAAAGGCTTGCTTTCCATTTATTTAAAATTTTATGAGGACATACTAGGGTTATCAAGAGAACTTTGATAGAGAATTTATGAGAGCATCATACTAGCATTATCAAATTATTACATCAACAATTATCATTCTAGTCCCACTACATTCTTGTTTGTTACCCTTAATCTCACTTCAAATGCCTTTGAATTGGTTGAACTATAGATTTTATTGAGAAGAAATAAAGGTCATGATTGAATAGATTCATCAAAGGTATTTGTGAATGCTATCATTTTCTTAATAGATTTTGATATAGGCAAGTGAACTCCAATAGTTAGTTTTCTAATAATCTAGTTCCACATGTTAGTTTAGTTTTGCAAGTAGAAAGATCAAATCAACAATTCCAAGCATTAATTTGAGAGTGAATCATATTTAGGTTGTATATTCTACAATACCTATCTTATTAGTCTTAAAATTCTAGCGTTGTGGTGAATTTCTTTTTAAATATTTTTAGCATTCTCTTTTTATCTCCAAATTCTAAGAAACACTATACATGATTTGGTGAGAATGTTACTTGATTATGTCATCCTCCAACATTCAAACCTCTTATAATTTTAATAAATAAGGGATAAAACTACAATTGTTCTCTAGGAAACTTTGGTAGAGCACATACTCCTTAAGTCATTACTAGTCAATCAAAGAGACATTGGCTTAGGCTTTGTACTATCAAATCAACTTGAAAATGTGACATGGGTTTCATCTAAAGCCCTTTAACAAAAAAATCCAAATATCACAACTAATTTATTTAATTTCTACAACTAATAAATTTATTATTTCAATTACAATTTATTTATATGAAATAACTATTTAGATAATTACTTTATTTACTTAATTAGTCTAAATATTTTTTTATTTCCATAATTTAATTTTTATTTATTTTTGCAACCCTGAACTAATTATTCCATGTTTTTATATATTTTTCCAAATCTGAGTTAACTACTTTCTTTAATTATTATTATTATTATTTTGTATGTCGTGTTTTTCGCCTTCTACTATAACTTGTCATTTTTAAATGCGCAGTAATCATTTTTGGCGTGTACAAATTCAATTGGAGGAGGCTATCCATCAACAACAGATCGTGTCTATTCACCTGACAGTTCCGTACATTATCCGCTTTTTGACAGATTGCCGTTTCATAAACTTTGCATCTCCGTTTTCACGTTGAAAGTTATGTTTTTTTTTACTCCCAGATTCCATACGGGAATCAATATATTGGAACCTTTTCCAGTAAATACTCCGCCGAATAATCCGCCGAAGGAAAGATATTGCACAGCATTTTAAAACAAGACTCTTCGTCTTATTCGTAGGAGATATTTATTTATTAGAGATGCCCTATAATAAGGGTGTATAAATAATTTAAAATTTAAAATAATTAATTAAATAATATTTGATGATAAATATATATAATGAAAAATAATGAAATAAATTTTTAAAATAATAATAATAAATATAAATAATGAAGGAATCAAATTTTATATAATAATTATTTTTGAATTATTTTGAATTTTTTATTTTTTAAAATATATTTTTGTATTATTTTATTTTTAAAATAATATAAGTATACTAATTAAAATTGTATATTGATACAATAATATATATTATTTTTTATAATATAATAACATTTATGACAATATATTTTTATAATATTATTTTATTTTTTTTAAAAAGAAGGGGTAAAAATTTATTCAATCAAATCCAGAATACAGAGAAAAGGCCAAAGGCTAACAACAACACTACATATTCCTGTCTTCCAATAACAACTGCTCCACGGTCCCACGATACTCAGAAGGTAACTCATCCCTTCCACTAATATCCCAACCATCCACGTTTTCTGAAGCCCACTTCGCCAAACAATCAGCGACTCTGTTCCATTCTCTAGGGATATGACAAAAGGAGACAAAATCCAAGGAACTACATAAACTTAGAATTTGTCTGACTAAAGAAGCTAACTGCCAACTAACATCCTCCAAACTCTGGTTGTTCAACATATCCACAACAATCTGAGAATCTGACTCATAGATGATCCTCCTCTAGCCTAAAGAGCATCCTCTCGCAACAGCAATCTTAATAGCAAGGGCCTCCATCAGATTATTAGAGTGTTGACCTTTGTAAATAAAGAAGAGGAAGACCGCACCACCATCATTACCTCTACCTATACCCCCAATACCAGCATGTCCAGGATTCCCACGAGAAGAGCCATCTGTATTAATCTTCAAGATCCCAGTCGGGGGAGGCGTCCACCTCCCATCCCGACAAACCCGTTGCTTGACATGGCGGGGTCTTTTTCCAACAAAGCGTCCCCGTCTACTATCCCCCAGGTTCAAATTCTTCACAATAACCTGATCACCAAGATCAATACTTTCAGACATATCACACTTCGTAGAAATAGTCTCTTGAAGCCTACTAAGAATCGTCTTCCACAATTGAAAACTTCCTACTTTGGAGCCACAAAAAATTATGCGGTTCCTCTCTAGCCAAAGGTTCCAGAGAATAAAAATCGGCCCAACCGTCCGGGCCACCTGTAGAAAAGAAGTCTTTGCTGGAAGCCTGCCCAAACTTTCCCAAAAATCAATTAGGGAGGTAGCATGAATACAACCATGACGCCAAGCCTCCCACCATTTGTGCCAAATCTCTCTAGAAAAAGGGCAAAGAAAAAACAAGTGGGAGGTACATTCCTCATTGTTCGAACAAAGGAAGCAAACAAAAGGTCCCTGAAAACCTCATTTGCGGAGATTCTCCCAAGTGAGGCATTTCTTCTGAGCCAACAACCATAAGAAAAAATTACATTTGGGCCAAGAAAAATTATTTCAAACCTTCTTCCACCAGTGCACCTCAGTTGGACCATGTAAGTTCCTGTCAAGTATAGCATAGCCTTGAGCAACAATAAAATTTACCTTTTGGGCTAGGACTCCAAGCCAAAGCATCCCTCACATTAAGGGAGTTGTAGAACCTACCCTCCAAAGCTTTAGTAAGAACAACACGATCCTCATCGGAGCCACCCATAAGCCACTCCTGAGGGTCCTTCCAACAAGTCACCTCCACCTGACCCATATGCTTGACAGTCTTAAAATGCTCCACTTTAAACCATCCAGCCTCAGTAAAAATATGGCTCAAAGGCTGAAGTTAAGGGAAGCTAGAAAGAATGGGAGGGTGGCCATCCCAAGAGTCCTGCCAAAACAGAGCATCAGAGCCTCTGTTACAAATCCAGAAGAGATCCACCTTAATAAGTTGAGCCCCTTTCTTAAGAGTCTCCCAAATACAAGAACCTTTACCCACCAAAGCAAGCCGCGACACATCATGGCAATCAGCACAAGGAAAATACTTATGGGCAAGAATCTTAGCCCAATCCTGATCCTGATTGTTGCACCATCACCGGTACAGCTTGGTAGCCAAAGCAGTGACAACAAGAGCCATCGACCTAAGACCCAGGCCCCCAGCATGCTTCGGCCTGCAAACAGACTCCCACTTGACTAAACTCCACTTCGAGGAAAGAAGGCTGCCAGACCAAAGGAATTGCCGAGATAGAGCATCAAAATCCCTCACAAAGTTGGAAGGGGGAACCTGAACACAACACCTATAAATGGGGAGGGACTGTACCACAGTCTTTAGGAGAACCACTCTCCCAGCAGAAGATAACCATCTGTAAGTCCAGTGACTAACCTTACTCTGGAATTTATCCAAAATCCCCTGCTAGTAGTCTCTATGTTGAGATCCCAAGACCAAAGGAATCCCAAGGTACATCAAAGGAAGGGAACCGATTTGAAATCTCAGAATCCTAGCAATCCTGCTCTGAATAAGCTGAGGAGTATTAAAGAAATAAATGGAAGACTTATCATCATTAATCTTCTGACCCGAGGCTTTCAAATAGATATCCAAAGCCCTCCTGAAATTCACAGCCTCACTGATTCTAGCCATGCCCAACAACCCAGTGTCATCCACAAACTGAAGATGAGAGTAGGCAGGAAGATTATTGTTCCAGCTCCAACCTTGGATAAGACCTTGCCTCACCTGAGATTTTATAAATCTGCCAAGACCCTCCGCCATGATAATGAATAAATAGGGAGATAAAGGGTCTCCTTGCCAAAGTCCCCGAGAAGCGCGAAACAAATCTGAAGGTTCACCATTAATGAGAACTGAGAAGGAGGACGAGGTCACACAGCTAAGAACCCAATTCACCCACTCCTCATCAAAACCAAAAGCTAGAAGAATTTTCTGTAAGAACTCCCAACTCACCCGATCATAAGCTTTAGCCATGTCAAGTTTAATAAACATAGCTTTCTCCTTAGAGGCAGCCATAGAGTGAATAGCCTCCATTGCTATCACAACCCCATCCAAAATTTGTCTTCCACCTACAAAACCACCCTGTTCGGTAGAGATCAAAGAACCAAGGAGTGGTTTGAGTCTCTCAGCAATCAATTTGGTGATGATCTTATAGACAACATTACATAACGCTATAGGCCTAAATTGGTCCAATCGATTAGCCCCCTCCTTCTTAGGTATGAGAGCCAAGAAAGTAGAATTCAAAGACTTCAGCATCTATTTGTTTCTATGTGATTCTTGAACCACATCTAGGAGATCCAACTTTATTATTTCCCAAAATTCTTGAAAAAACTCAATCGGAAATCCATCCGGGCCCGGAGCCTTACCTTTTTTCATAGTAAACGCAACTTTCTCCAATTCAGGTAACAAGATAGGACTTAAGAGAGCCCCATTCATCTCAACAGAGACCGGGTGGGGAATACAATCCAAGATGGCCTGCTCCTCGGTCCCAGCAGTAAGATCCTCTCTAGTAAAAAGATTAGAAAAATAGTTGACAGCTTCCCTGGAAATTTCTTCACAGGAAGATATTTGAGCTCCTTCAGGCGAGACAAGAGAGGAGATAGAATTCCCCTGCCTCCGAGACTTAACCGAGTTATGAAAGAAAGCAGTGTTCCTATCCCCCTCCTGAAGCCAATCAACACGAGATTTCTGCTTCCAAAAAATCTCCTCCCGAAGCTCCCACTCTTCAAGTCCCTTAAGAGCCGAGGACTCAGCTTTACTCGGATCAGAGGTCAACCCTTGGTCCTGAATCTGACGAGTGATATTATCCAACTTGGACTGAGTAGCTATCTTCTGAGCATGCAGGTTCCCAAAATACTATTTATTCCATCTCTTAAGCCTGTACTTCACATGTTGAAGCCTCTTACTAAAAGTAAACATGGCCGTCCCATGGGCAGGTATCCCCTCATACCACCAATCCAAAATAAGGTCTGGAAGAGACAGGTCTCTTAACCACATCAACTAAAATTTGAAAGAGGGATTTTTGGTGACCCCATATGAGGTGATAGAGAGCTTGATAGGCCAGTGGTCAGAGCCCCTCCAGTCAAGAATTTCAGAACTGGTGATCCACCTATTGTTCATCCAATAGCAGGAAACCAAAAATCTGTCAAGCCTTTCTGAGATAGCCTCAACCCCACATCGCCGATTATTCCAGGTAAAGACCCCATCGGTTGGCTTCACATCAATGAGATTCAAGGAACCAATCATATCCCTGAGCAGATTTGAAGATGGGTCCAACCTGGCTAACCCCCCTCGTTTTTCATCCAAACTAATAACAGCATTAAAATCCCCAGCCAAAATCCATGGGAGAAACGGGTCTAGGGACCGGATGAATCTGATATGATCCCATAAATGAGTCTTACCTGAAAAATTAGTAGGGGCATAAATATTGGATAAGAGACACCTTCTCTAGTCTCAAAGAAAGAGGCAACCAAAGAAATGGAGGACCGACTAGAAATCCACCATAAGGGGGAAACTTTCCTTAGGTTCCAGAAGCAAGCTACCCCCCCGAACTGTTTAAAGCACTCACTCCCTGCCAAGAGCCCTAGGGCCAGATACGTGAAGCACAATTAGCCAAACCATCCATTGTAAGCTTAGTTTCCTGAATAAAGACCACATCGGGAGACTGAGCCTCAATTAATCTGCGAATAGCCTTTTGTCTGGGGATGTTGTTCAACCCCCTTACATTCCATGACAAAACAATCATTTATGGGGGTGGGAGAAGTGACAATCAATGGGTTTCATAGACCCAGACTCCACCAAAGTATCACCCATAATCTTCACCTTCTCTTGATCAGTCTTCCTACCACTCTTTGACGGTTTATCTAAAGGCCCCTTTTTGAAAGATTTCTGCTGTAGCCCTAAGACAGGAGGAGCTTTATTCCCCTTTACAGAATCTGAGGTCCCCTTAGGAACAAGGGGATCAGAAGCCACTATAACTGAGCCCTTCGTAGCCTATGACCCCCGACAATCTCCAATATCTTGAACTTGAGGAGGCAAATCAGTAGCCAACTGTCCAACCTGTTGGTCCCCTGAAGATAAAAATTGATCCTCCTTTGCATCTTCATCTTGAACCTCATGCTGACCTTTAGCCCCAGCAGAGAGCTCAACTGGATTACCTTCCTCTTGGACCAAGTCCCCAAGAGCGTCAAACCTATTAAAGGTGCCTTCATTTTGTCTGTCCATCCAAGTTCACTTCTTACCTTTGCCTTTGTTACGAGACTTAACCTGAATAAATCCCTCACTATCAGCAGGTCCATTAGACAAAGAAGCCTTCCCCTTGTCCTCCCTAGGAGGTCCAGGGGCAGCCATGGGGGAAGACTTATTCCTGGGACATCTACGATGTAAATGACCATATTCATGGCAGATTCTACATCTAAATGGAAGGGTCTCGTAATCCAACTGTTGGATCCAGGAAGATGATCCCAAGCAAATCTCCAAAGAATCTAGCAACGAATTATTTAAATCAACTTCTACACAAATACGGGCAAAAGAAATTACCTTATGATCTTGAGTTTGTGTAGCCGAACCCACCAGTTTTCCAAGAATCAAAGAGATTGAGTGAAGAATATCTTCCCTCCAGAATTCCAAAGGAAGCCTCGGTAAACGAACCCACACAGGAACACGCGAGGGGATCTCCTCAGCAGAATTGAAGTCCATATGCCAAGCCTTGATGAAGAGCCCCACCTGGTTAAAGAAATAAGGGCCTCCTTCAAATGCCCTATTCCTATCCGACATGCTGGAAAAGATAACCAAAAAATAGTTATTAACCGCTAATAGAATCTCCATATCACCTTCTGGGTTCCACACCCGACGTGCCCAGGATTCCAGCATAGGTAAAGAAAGGCGAAGGCCCAAAAATTTGCAAATAAGAGCATGATTGCACCAGTAATCGACATCCTCCGAGACTTGCGCAGGTTGAATAACCAAAACTGGTCGGTCCTCAGATCTTTGCAAACATCTGTTTACTTTTCTTAATCGAAACATGCCTTTTGAAGGGGAAACACCTTCCCTAGAATGGGGTTTACCAGTCTGGTCCTTATTGCTGACATGCAACATAGAAGACGGCTCACCCATCTCCATATCTCTGAAGGAAAGCTGAGAAGCGGCTATACCCTGATTCTCCATGTAGCAATGATCCAAGACTCCGCAAAAGAGAGAGAGAGACGGGACAGGAGGCCCACAATCTCAGAACACCGCAGGCCCCCCACCGAGGACTCGCCAAACACATATTTCAAGCTGAAACGCCCACCCGCGGGCCAGAAAAATGGCCAAGACCCCTGTCTGACCACCGCACGCCCCTGCCAACCAACCACCGACCCCCTGAAAGCAACGAATAAGCTTCGCTAGCGAGCACAAACACCAAACGCAGGTCGGGCTAGGGCACGCAGGCCCTAGCGCGAACCAGAACTCTGCGCGACGCTATCATCCTTCGCATCAATTCCTTTCGTTCATATTTTTATAATATTATTATCTTATTTTTAAAATAATGTTAAAATTGTTGATACAATAATATATATTATATTTTATTTTTATTTACCTAAAATTTATTTTTTTACTTTACAACTATTCAAGATTTTTTTATTTTATTTAATCAAGAGTTATTTCTATTTATAGTTATTTTTTAAAATTTGAAATCTCATTAAAAAACTCTCAATAAAATAAAATAACAATAATCAATAGTACGTTAGTATGAATTATAATTTCTAACATATTACAACAAAAATAATGATTCCCCCCATTAGATTATAACCATACGTGTACCTTTCAAACTCTAAATAAATAATTGATATCTACAATAATAGTAATACACATAATGACATGCGATGACCATATATAAAAATTGAAACACAACTACATATTTAAAAAATTAAAACTATCTAAGAATTATTTAATTTTTAATCTACTTAAAAGTTATTTTATGTCATGATCATATATAAAAATTGAGACACAATTAAATGTTCTAAAAAATTTAAACTATCTAAGAATTATTTAAGTTTTTATTTACTTCTAAGAATTATTTAAGTTTTTCATTTACCTAGAATTATTTAATTTTTTATAAAACATTAAAACCTTCTATTTAAATGTTTTTTTTTTTAATAAAACAATTCTAAGTAAATAAACATAAATTAATGTTAATTTTCTATAAAAATGTAATTGATCACCTATCTTATGATTTCCCATGGATAAATTTATTCGTCTAATTATCCAAGAAAATGATATGGTGAATTTATTAGTAATGATAATATTAAATACATCAAATATTCCTACAAGTTCATGTGTTCCCTAATATCTTCCCTTTTTAGTTGTTTGGTTAATATAATAGGAAAAAATTGTACATTTCTCTTCACATGTCTCCAATTAACACTTGGATTCCATAATCTTATGGAATGATAAGTTTGATTTATTTCACCTCCATAATCTTATGGAATGATAAGTTTGATTTATTTCACCTTTCTTGTGATTTGTACCATGATGCTAACAAATCAAACATGATAAAGCATGAAGTGAAAAATATCTAATAACATGCATATATTCAAAGTATTAGCTCCCTCTATTGAACTAGAGATGACTTTAAATTCTTGAAACTTGTAGCTCCTTTTCTATACTCTTCCATGTTTTGTTTATTATCCCTTTCTTGTAGATCTAGAATTGTTCTTCTTTCTTTTTTTCATGCTCCATAATTTTTGCTAAGAGCCTTTATTGTAGGTTTGAATCTAGTATACTCATAATTTTTTGGTTCTATGATCTATTTTTCTAGCTCTTTAGAAATTTTTATCTAACTCTTCTTTTGGAATTATCTCATTTTTTCTTTGATATTTGTGGCTTAACTCACAAGGTCCATTACAAAAGAAGAAAATTTTATTTCTTCTCAAATTATTTCTAGTATCTGCATTCATCTTCTTTGTAATAATTGGGAGTGTGGTCCTCTAGTGGATGCATGATGTCCCTTCTTATGTGATTCTTCCTTTGAGTTGTTCAAATATGGTGTTTTAGAAATTATTTATATGTTAGTACTAGTTGTGGCTTTTTCATTTTTGTATTTTTCCACCCTTTATTTTTATCAATTTCAAGTAGTTTGAGAAATCAAATTCTATATATTTTAGAAATAACAATTTCCTTCAAATATTTTGATAGATTATAGTAACTTACAAACGCTAAAGTAATTTATTCTACTAATGATCTCAATGTAATTCCTTAGAATGTAGAAAGATAACCTCTCTTTGAGTCCCTCTAGGTAGAGTTTCATATATATTGAAGCTAGCAACAAGATATGATAACTCCATGATTTATAAGATGACAAGATCACAAATTTGATACCATTGCAATAAGCCTAATGATTGTTTTATGTGTAAATTTTTTTTTTTAATATTTTAATTATAACTTGTAAAAACCCATATTTCTTTACAACTTATACATCAACATTCATAACCCAAAATGAATAATTGAAAATTTAGATATTTTCTTACTATTTCAATGAATTATAAGATTACATCAAAATACTTTGCAATAATGGTAGGGTTAATAGTTACAATAATAACAAAAAAAATTGTAACTACATTGTTGGAATCCACAATAACTACAAATTCATTAATGACCTTAGAATGAGATCATTCTATAGGTGTGAAGGGGTTTCATCCTCTAATCTTCAAAACTGAAGGGTTTTTATCTTATAATCTCCAGTAGATCTAAGGGTTTCTATCATCAAATTTGGTTGCTCAAGCACATGTTTAGAATAATTTTGCAAGTGTTTTTTTTATGTGGAGAATATGAATAATAATCTTTGATTGGATGTTTTCACTCTTGATGTCCTTCCAATTAATGATTGGTATGCGATTTTTCCAAAATAACAACTGAGATTACATAAGGAACAAGGCAGTAGAGGATGCAACCACCACATTAATGAAAACATGGCTATATTCCACCTCTAGCTTTGTGAGTTCATGTGCAATCATTACCTTGTTATTTAAAAATTATTTTTATATAGGGAAAACTCTTATACAATAGTTTCAACATTAAAATTGGTCATTAATGACACTCTAGGGTGTGCAATGTAAGGAGTAGGAGAGTAAATAGTGTGAAAAGGAAAAAATATCAAAGGTTTTAGGTTGGAAAAAACTTAAATCTCATGCCACATATTGAGGGTCAATGTTTGGGAGTATAGCACCCTAGATACCCAAAAAAAAATTCTAATTGAGGTGACATAGTTTAGTATGTTGGGGATTAGAGTTTGGGGTTACCATGTATAAGGTACTTGAGTTAGGTAAAGGTTGATGATCCAATATTGAAAGTTAATTTGATGCAAGTGTTGGGGAGTTGGGGTATAGGCTAAAGGCATATTGGTAAAAATAATACAAAAATATGATAAAACTAAACTATAAAAG
Organism: Sequoia sempervirens; assembly: GCA_007258455.2. Lineage (NCBI taxonomy): Eukaryota > Viridiplantae > Streptophyta > Pinopsida > Cupressales > Cupressaceae > Sequoia > Sequoia sempervirens. Next base: position 49,973 of record VDFB02299492.1, read on the forward strand.
TGGGGGGATTAAAGGAGAGGGATGTTGAGAAGGAGAACTAAAAAAATAGCGGGGACAAAGGAAACAAATAAACATAGAAGGAAATTCATGCCACAATGGGAAAGTCTGATATCTCAATAGGAATAAAGGAAACAATGAAGTCATGTAGAAAGACATGCTAGGATAGGGACATCTTAACTTTTGATAGGAATAAGGATTAACAAAATGTTGGTCAAAAAGGCATCATAGGATGAGAAAGTTCAATGTTTTGATGGGAATATAAAGGAAAGGGTGGAGTTTGGGTAAATGATATGATAGGATGAAAATATATGAAACTTTAAAAACTTGCATACTTAGAAAATTCAAAACACCTATGCACTTGGAAAATTTTGAACTTAATGGGCACATGGGAGATGAAGAGGGAGAAAATATATGCAAACTTTAATAGAGGTAGACATTATAAACCAGAAATAATAATTTTCTATATAAACATAAATTAATGGAAAATGAGATATTATATTATTTAACTTTTATTTAAAAAAATTAAAATCTTATAAGTAAATAATTTTTATTTATTTTTTCTAAAATTTATTTTTAAGTAATTTATTTTTATAAGTAATTCTTAGATAGTTTTAATATTTTAAAACATTTAATTGTGTTTCAATTTTTATATATGATGATGACATAAAATAATTCAAAAGTAAATAAAAATTAAATAATTCTTAAATAATTCTAATTTTTAAATATTTAATTGTGTTTCAATTTTATATATGATCATGACATCTTTGTGTCTTACTACTATTGTAGATATACATTATTTATTTAAAGTTTGAAAGATACAAGTATGATTATAATCTAACAGAGGTATCATTATTGTTTAATATTTTAAATTTAATAAATTCAAATATTTTTTTTATGAATGAATAAAAGAGAAATAAAATGATATTAAATTTGAATTTTATAAATTTGCTTACAATTCACGTTCATCTATTTTGTCCATTGAATGTTTTATGAATTATAATATTTTGAAAGTTGTTTATATTTTTATGTTAGTATCATATTTCATTTAAGAATTATTTTTTCACAAATTATTTTAATAAGCGTTATTGAAATTAGTTTTTGTTGTAATATGTTAGAAATTATAATCCATACTAAAATACTATTGATTGTTGTTATTTTATTTTCTTAGGAGTTTTTTTTATGAATTAAAAAATAACTATAAACAAAAATAAAGTATAATATATATTTATTGTGTCAACAGTTTTAATATTATTTTACAAGTAGGATAATAATATTATATAAATATATTATCATAAAATATAATATATATTATTGTATCAACAATATACAATTTTAGTCGGTATTGGCATGGTGTACTTGTTTAAAGGTGTCATTATTGTTCTTTCCACCAAGATTCAAACCCTGTTAGGGTGGTATTGTTGAATGGTTGTATTCGGGTTCATAACTCCGGTCAAAAGCGTTTACCCCTTGAATAAAAACAATATACAATTTTAATTAGTATGCTTATATTATTTTAAAAATAGAATAATACAAAAAATATTTTAAAAATAAAAAAATAAAAATAATTCAAATTTTTTTTCAAAATCTTTCATTATTTATATTTATTATTATTTTAAAAACTTGTTTCATTATTTTTCATTATGTATATTTATCAACAAATATTTTTTAATTAATTATTTAAAATTTTATATTATTTAAACACCCTTATTATAGGGCATCTCTAATTAAACTCCCATACACCTAAATAAATATCTCCTACGAATAAGCACGCAGAGTATTATTTTAAAATGCTGTGCAAATCTTTCCTTCGGTGGATTATTCGGCGGAGTATTTAATGGAAAAGGTTCCAATATATTTATTCCCGTATTATAATAATAATAATTATTTTATAGTCCACGAATACCAGGCAATCTGTTTTTGGGTCTACAGACAGCTTACAGTATATATGGGACTCCTCATACTCCCAAATCTGAGGGAGGCACCTAACTCGTGCTCCACAATATGAGGTGTACATACCTTACCCCCTGCAGGATTTGAACTTGTGACCTCTCTTTGAACTTGTGACCTCTCTTTCAGTATGGAATGTGGGAGTAAAAAAGCCATAACTTCCAACGTGAAAACCGAGATGCAAAGTTTATGAAACGGCAATCTCTCAAAAAGCGGGAAATGTACGGAACTGTCAGGTGAATGGGCCCAGCCACCGAAGAGTGTACTCTTAGAGTGTGCCGGTTAAGCCGCGCCGGTTCTTTAGTAGTCGGCAAGCGTCCATTCTTGACTGGGTAGATAAGTGGCTAATAATTTACTCAAGAATTCCATCTTCTATAAATGTCCCCCAGGACGAACGATAGATCATACAGTTGCTATATCCTGAGGACTTCTCTGTAGCGATCATGGCTTCCAATTCTCTTGCAGTAGTCTTAGTAATGACCCTCCTTGTGTTTGTTAGCGTTGGAGCTGATCAAGCCCCACCAGGTGAAGACCTGAAAGATGTTGCAGTGGGCGCAGTGACCTCTTCTCTCACAGAAGCCTACAATTTTTCAGAGTATATTGTGAAGCTGAAAGAAGACCAAAAGACGAAAAGCACAACGGTTTACAATGCTCTGAGCGAATGCGTAAAGTTGATGGAAGATGCAGAGTCTCAGATTAATACCGCTATTCTGAAATTGAAAGAGTTGTCTGATTCTCAGGCGAAGAAGAATATATCTGACATTCAGATGTTGCTGTTGGAAGCGCACAGGAATCCAGAAATATGTGTAGATGAGTTGGTGACTGCAGTATTATCTGATCCAGAGATCTGGTCGCAGCCAGATCCATCCCAAATTGTCACCATGGTGGAGGATAGATCTCAGAGCTTTGTCCAATCTCTGAACAATGCTATTTCTGTTGTCACCAGGATTTTGCAGGGTGAGAATCCCTGAAGTCAAGATGTAATGGTGTAATCTGGTATTTTGTTTTGGCTGATGATACATGATATTTTTACAGTCTCTTTGATGTAATAGTTTTATACCACTTTCAAGTGGACATATAGAATAAAATGGAGTTAAATGAAGAGTTATTGCTCTGTCTGTAAACCAAATGGATTTGATGGAAAAGGAGTATGTGCTCTAAGAGGAGGATTCATGCTTTAATTGATAGGTTATTATACATGCAAATCTTGTTTCATCTGTAATTTTGAATTTTGAATTTTTTTTTTATTGAAAATAATAATTTTTGGAAGATTGTTATAATTTATATTTTTACTTAAATTGCTTGTGTATAATTTAATGATGATTTTTTTTATAAGTAAATAAATATTAAATAGTTTCTATATTATATTTAATTATCATTTTTATGTATTCGGAATAGAAATGTTCAATCATTATTTAAAATGTATAAAATAAATTATTTCTAACATTTTAAATGTATTACTGATTTTTATATTTTAAAAATAGTCAAATAATAATTAATATTATATGTTTAAAATTTCACCATAAAAAATATGATAATGAAAATTTGTCAATTCAAATTGACTAAAGGAGTCAATAAAAGAAAATACATGTGGGAATCTAAAGATTTTATATAAGATCTAAAATATATAATAATGAAAATTTGTCAATTCAAACTGACTAAAAGAGTTAATGAAAGAAAATACATGTGGGAATCTAGAGATTTTATATAAGATCTATTGTATAGTTAGTTAAAAAATAGATAGTATATTAGTAAATAATAATGTTAGTGCATTGAATAATGTCATTAGTATGATATTTAAGAGGTTGGAAAATATTGAAGGAAAACAAATGAGGATAAAAGTAATACAAAGCACAATACCTTCATCTAGAATCCTTGTTTCTCTCTTTGTTGAGCTGAATTAAAGTGCACCCTTATTCACTTTGATTTTCTCTTTGATATTGATATGTAGATTGCTCCATACTATATCATACCCTTGATAAGATTAAGTGATAAAAATGACAACATATGGGTATGATAGCTTGAGATTGGATACTAGGAGATTTGATGAAAGATAATAGCCTCTAGATATAGAGATTTTAAGAGGAAGAATCAATGGCTAGAAATAATTGATAATGAATGGCTAAAATTGAAGGAGGATTTTTTTTTTCATTGTGGCAACAAGATAATGATCAAAACCCTAGTCCATTTATGAGAACATTGTGATGGAATAAAAAAATGGTTCATACATTTACTAACATCACTTTACCTAATCGTCATTCTTATCCCAACATCTCTCCTATTGGTGAGGGTATTTTGGTGTAAGAGGATGAAATCATTAAGAATCATGACAATCATTTTTGTTCTTCTACCAGCATCTCTCTTACTTGTGAGAGTATCTTGGTGCAAGAGGATTCAATCATTGAGAATCATGTTTTTTTCCCTATGAATACCTTTCCTACTTGGGAAGATATTGTTGAACAATACGATGAAATCATTGATACATTTTCAAATTATTAGATAGTAAGGTGGCTTGCATGAATGAAGGTTCAAAATTGATATTAGGTCCTATATTGATAGAAGATTTCCAACAAGATGAAATTATACACCCACATTTGATTATTGGACCTCCTAAAACTCCTTTAATTATTGGACCTCTTAAACCACGTCTCATTAATATAGGATGTCCTAAACCTCATGGCCATATCCTAAAATTTGCAAAACAACTCACTAGTAACCATGTGCAATAAGATATGTTGAAGTAGCCAAGTTATCATATAGTTGTTCATAAATATAACACTTGAAATAATAAGCAACCAAAAAAATTTCCAACATCCATTAAATTACCCTAGCCATACCTTCCACCCCCACCTAGCCTTCCCCAACATAATGGTAAAGAATATGATCTTGCTGAGAAAATTCAAAATACTCCAACCAAGATCTCCCTTTGGGATTTTATTCAAACATCACCTACGTACCATAGGATGATCTAAGAGGCTTTACATGAGATTGATATCTCACCTTCCATCAAACTAAATGATGTAGAAAACTTGTTTGATTGTACATAAGAAATAAAGTTCGATATTAAATTCCTGACGAGTTACATTTGCTTGATGTCGAAAAAAATATGAGGCTCTATTAGGACTATCAAATTTTATAAATTTGAAGTGCCCATTTTGAAAATTTTTCCTTTGCACATTCAGAAGTGCAATTGAAAAATATGCCCAAGTAACCTACTGTGGAGGGTCATAATTTGGCACCAAGTGATTTCCATGCAAAACCCCTTTGTGGACACACTCATGTGGCATATGTGAACATGCATGTCAATTTTAAGCTTCCCATGATGAGTTTTGATAGGGTTTTGAAAAGCTAAGCTGGAGGGTTTTGTCACTTTTCTACTATTTGCAAACCTTCAGTTCTACAAAGTAGCCTCTTGTTCGAGCTAATATTTCACAGTTGGATGATCGTCATCACAAAAGGATTGTTGCTATCCATTATCCTTATATTCATGTGCTCCCATGTTAGGTTCCAGAGCCTCATGATCTAATTTTCTATTTTTTCAAGATCAAAAGAAAATGTAGTTTGTCTTGATTTTGTAGCTGCATTTTTTATAACTTTTCAAGGTGGTCAACTTTGACCCCTAATATCTTGTGAAGATTGATGATTGAAGAAAATCCCTCTTGCACATGAGCTTAGTGTACCTAAATGAGCTTATGTTTCTAGTCGCAGCCTCTCAAAAGTTGATTTGATATTTTTTCAAAATGGTGACATGGTCAGTTTTAATTGGTTTTGAACAACTGCATTTGCAGAAAAGTCTGACAGAGCAAATTTGACATTGCATATTTTTCGCCTCGTGATCTATTTTTCCAAGCTGTCTATTGCACTCCTTTTTCGGGTCAAATGTCTACAAGCCTGTAAGTTTTTATGGCTCTGGGAGGTCATTTGAATGGTTTTTCAGAGTGATTCCAGAGCCCACTTGGCCAGTTTTGACCATAGTGCAAATATGTCAGAAAGTAGATTTTAATGGAAAGCCGCTTCATCTTTTCAGCTCTGATGCATTCAGAAGCTGCCTTATACCCATTCAGGTTGAAAACTTTGAAAATATTTTTTTTTTAGTCGGGACCATAAGGGGAAGCAACTTGTGGCTCACAATCTGAGGACAACTTACTAATCAAAAGGGTAGCAGTTCATGAATTTTAAATTTCTTACAAGAATACAAATAGGGAAAATATAAGGGGCCTAAAGATGTTTTCATTGATTTTGTTTACACTCAAGGACAAACCAAAGTAATGATTTGAATCACTATTAAATGTTGCTTGGTTGTTTACACAATTATAGGTTACTTGAAAGTGTAAGTCTCCTATGTAGACCAATACATCTCCACTGATACCAAAGGGATATCATGTTTTTTTCATGTACATTTCCTAATACATCTATTAGAGGAACATATCATCCTCGTTGAGATGGATGGGGAAGATTCATGGAGCCATTGACCTCAAGGATGCCTATGATGGTGACATAATGAAATTGTGAAATAGAGCCTCAAGTAAAAAGAATCAATTTTACTTTTACAAAGCTTCATATTTTATGCCTTCTCAAGAATATGGCTTAGACAATAATTTTCCGTGATGATTAAGCTATAGGCATTTGCGTAGATATTCATGTAAAGTATGGAATCAACAAGGTATGTATATAAAACATTTGACAAAATGCCTGAAGATTACTCAAATTGCTTGACAAATATCTCAATGAAATGTGACATATATAGAAAAATGTGGAAATTTCTACTGGTGAAGAAAGTGCAGAGTATTGAGGCCGAATAGAAGTGAAAACTTCCCCTGTCAAAGGATGATTTAATTGGAGCCTTGCAATCCAAAGATGAGACTTACAAACAAATCTTAAAAACAGTGATGCTGTAAGAACACAAGATGCTGTAGTGGATGGTTGGTGCGATCAAAGGAGGTCGATATAGCAAATAAATTGATTGAAACATCTGCTTGAATGCATTGTGTAGCATGGACAACTAATGCGGTAGGTGGAGAGTGATCTAAAGGATGCATCAATGCAATGGACTGAAGCTCGAGTTGTTTGGAGGAGTAGTTTATGTGGCAGATAAAGGGCTAAAGGAACTCGAACCCTGCTCCAATGGTGTCAGCGCAGCTATTGTGTCTGTCGACCTCCTATAAAGAAGTCATCATGCCATCAGAAAGGGGATTAATCTAGTGAATGTGGAGCGACCTCACATGTTAAAAGGGCTCCAAAATTGCGCTGCACAGTGTGGCAGAGGAACTAGGAGATGTACGCACTAGGCAGAGGCTTTTGTAAGGAGTGCCCACATTAGTTGTAAAGAGATTGATCTGTTACAAATGGGACACCATCTCAAGGAAACGTTCCCACTGAAAAATGGAGTTACCACTGTACATGCTAAAGAGGGGCAGCCACTTAAGTATTCAAAAGAGACTTTTCAGCCTTGCAGTGAGTAGTTCGATGAAGGAAGAAGGTTGTGTTTCACTTGGAATACCATGGAATAAAGTCACAACACTATTTAATCTTGCTGGATGGCTGCATTCGACCAGTGTGAGAGAGGGGCATGCACCTGCAATTAAATGTATCAAAGTGGTCTGGGGAAACTCTCTGTTGGAGCATAAAATAGAGGTAACCTGTCTTGGGAAAGCCCGATAACTGTAATGCAAGATATTTGTGCAGTAAAGAGGAACTCAAAGGTGCAACAAAGAAGCTGAAAGAGGCTCGTTGGAGGGGTGACCTTTGTGACAAGCAAAGGAGACTATCAAAGCCACACAAGGGCATGAATCTTGGCGCATCAAGTGAACGAGAGAGGGGATTGATGGATGCAACGAAGCAGTGTGGGAATTTTTTGAAATGTTGACATTGTAGAGAGAAGCTGGGCACGATTTGCAGTAGAGATATGAACATCCATGAAAGCACAAAAAATAGTGAAGTAGATTTTGCAGCTTTATGTAAGACTTCTTTTTGAAACGAAGGAGGTTGCTTGGCAGAGATTTCGTTCTATGTTTGAGCTAGAATGTACGATGAGAGAGGAAGGGACCCATGTTGAATGCTGTAAAAATTTGCTTAGAACCGCCATGAATGGAGGAAGTTTGTTCTGGAAACGCCATGGTTCGAGTGTTTGGAACCAACAATAAGAGAGATTAGGAGAACAAAATGAGATAAACGACCAAGATTGAAGGATTAGTGCAGCGAAATCCTGGCCCTTAATCTCAGACAGTGCAGGACTGTTGATGACGTCAGGGAAATTGGTGCGAGGCTCACGAGATTGAGTCACGTGGCTGGCGGGCCTGGAAAAATTTGAAGGCACTAGTGTAGCTTCATTTTGCCCGATGGAATTATTGAAAGTGACCTCCATATTTGATTTAAAAAATGAAAAGCATTTAAAAGTTAAATATGCCCTATGATCTTGTCAAATGAAAAATCAATAGAGGGTTGTGCGGGCTGTGAAAATAAAAATCTTCATTACATTTAATATGCAAAAGATTTAAATGGCCCGACAAAGATTTTAAAAGCCCTCCACCATTTCAATTTCAAAGAGCTGCAGGTAAAATTTATTTTACCCAATTTCATACTTTTGCCATTTTAAAAGTTTTGGATAAAAATGCATAAAGGTAGAGTAATTTAAATGCAATATAAAAGTGCAAAGTAAGAGGCATGGTTAAAGGTGAAAAGCACGGGAAAAACTAGTAAAGGAAGTAAATGGGAGTTTTCACAAGAAAATTTCCTCTCAATTGTAGGGTGAAGGTTTTACATGAAGGAGTGCATTTGTTGTTGCAAAATAGAGGAAAAGTTTGTTGCAAAGGAAGAGAGAAGAGAGGCTTTACGTTTTGCTGATTAACGAGAGATGGAGCTTCCAGATCTCACCAACGGATCAGCGCTTGGGATTTTTCTGTTTCTTTTTATTCTCATTATTCTATCATTGTAAAGGGTTCTGAATTTCTATATGGGTTCGGTAGATAGAGAAATGCTAAGTCTGAGTCATAATTTGAGTCGGTAAGCTATAATTGTTGATTTCATGAGTAACTATTAGCCAGTTTGTGCAAGCAAATCATAAATACCATCAAATTGTCTCCAACTTTGTACATTTTAAATCATATGAGTTCAATCATACAAAGTATGTTTGGATTTGTCATCTCAATTTCCTTGAGATTGTATTATTTGTTTATGCTTCTATTTCAAAGAAATGGTTAAATTACTTTGCGTAGATAATTGTGATTTTAAGTGTGCAGGGTGGATCTGATAAGAAGAATTTGATTGACAATATGAGTGGATTTGTTGGTGTAATGCATTAACAGTTTGAATCCACTGGTTGAAGTATATTTGCTGATGAATTCTCTTTAGGATTATGCATTTGACTCCATGGCTCAGAATTAGGCACTAATCAATCATTTAGCTTAATGCATTCTCAGAAACATTTTAAATTCAAAATCTTTTTAAATCCTTGTTTTTTGGTTGAGGTTTGGTGTTGAGTTATGCCTCCCAATTGCTGAGTGATTGTTGAGATACCACAAATATAGCTATATTTGAGGTTGTTAATGCTTTCCCTAGTATATTTGAATTAGGAATTATTTGCTATAAAAAGCAATGTCTATGTATGATTGAATTGAGTTTTAGGCATTGTAGAGGGAGACCCACCTTGGTCCTATAGAACTAGCAATGTAGGAGATTTTAGTCTTTGATTGAATCTTGTTAGTTGGTCAAATCCCTCTCTAAGTCCGAACATAAGAAATTGGCTATTCTTTAGGACTCATTAGACCAGTTCGATTTGGAACACTAACAAAATGGTGACTCCACAGGGGATAATTTGAGAAAATTTTGATTGAAGAATCTAGCCTTGAGAGTCATTTAAATTTTGATATAGTTTTTAACCAAGGATTGACAATTATGGAGTCTCATTTTCCCATCTAAGTCACCAACAGAATGGTGAATTTTCTGGGGAGAATTCTGAATCTCCAGTTGTAGACTGATATTTTATAGAGTCATATTATTTGCTATTCTCCATTTGGTTCAAATATTGAAGGAATTCAAACCTAGAGAAAGAATTTGTTGTAGTGAACTTGAAGATTTCATGATCCGTGGTGCTTTGCTGGTGAAAGGAACTTAGAAAGAAATTTATCTTTGAAAGAGCTTTGTACTACTTGAAGTTCAATCCTTTGTGAAGAAAGGTGGTGACTTTATCAAAAGAACCTGATGAAGAGTTGAATATAGTTCTAGATCTACAATATTTGTAGTCAGGAAGAACAATTTGCAGCAGTTGCAACAATTCTAGGTATTCTTCACTTTTGGTTTTCAAGAAAATTGTGTGTGAAAACCATATTTGAACCTCTTAGGGAAAAACTTTGGTTCCCTATTGAGTGAATTAGCACTAATAGAGGGAAAGGACAATAATATTGAGTTTGTACACTACCATTTGTTGGATCTATTATATTAAATGCAATTGTAGTTCCATTAAAAGATTTTGTCTAGTGTTCAAATATCTAGAGGGAAAGGACAATAATATTGAGTTTGCACACTACCATTTTTTAGATCTGTTGTATTAAATGCAATTACAGTTCCATTGAAAGATTTTGTCCAGTGTTCAAATATTTTCTAGTGTGGATGGTTAGAATGAATTTGTATATCCTAGGGATTTCTATTCATTTGCATTATCATATGTTTCAAGCCCAAGCTATCACCATGTCAGCAATTGTCATAGCAATCCTTCATTTGGTCATGGTTAAGATTATGCACAATTAGTTAAACCTAGATTTGCAAATATCTATGGATCATCAAGATAAAATAGCCATACCATTAGACACCTTGATACAACTTGTCAAGAAGCTTCAGAATTCTGACAATCCTCAAATATTTGACACCCTAAAGTACAAGAACCCAAGTGTGAACAAGCCTAGGTTTAGTCAGGAATGGAAAGTTGTGTTCAAAATGGGAATTAAAGAGATGGGTAAAAGGCATCAGATGTCTCTACAAGCCCAATTAAGAGACAATTATATTGTATCTACTCGTCAATTCAATGCACCTTTTATCAATTCCTTTGATCCATTGTATAATCAATTAGATTTTTCATTGGTTAATTACAAGGTTGAAAGTATGCCAACTCAAGTCTATAAGAAGGTACCTAGATTTAATTGATACAATGTGTGTGAAGGAGATGCACATGTCCAAAAGAATTCTAGATTCATGGAGAAACATTCATTTGGATATGAGGATATGTGGATGAGATTTTTTGTCAAGTCTCTTGAAGCAAGAGCTAGGGACATGTACTTAAGTTTTCCGAAGAAGTCCTTTCCCTACTGGAATAAATTAGTGGATGCTTATAGAGAAGAATTTGCAAGAGAATCTTCTAACCTTTTCACAAGGTTAAAGTAGACTAAAAGACAAGATGGAGAGTCAAGTATTACTTTCAAACATAGATTTAATGTTACTCTTTCACTAATCCCTAAAAATTTCAGACCTAATACTCTATATTGCATTCATATGTATTTTAAAGCCTTTGAGGAGGGATCTAGCGCACTGTTAAAATATTTTAGAATATTGAGTATGGAGATGGCTTACACATGTTCAGATAATTTGGAGAAACTGAGGAATGAATATGAGCAAAGTTTGATGTCTTCAATGCTAGGTAAACATGTTGATAACATTAGCAGCTGTATGCATACAAATGATCATATGTCTCTAGTTTTAAATATAGACAAATGCATACTTGAGAAGGTAAAAGACAAGAATGATGCATCATTAGGTGATGAGGAAGTTTTCCTTAAACAACTTACAGAAGAAATACATCCAGATGAAAATTGCAGCCATAATGATGTAAGACATGATCTAAGATAAATTAAACATTGGAGGTTTCTTCTATCTCCTCTAAAAATGCAAAAATAGAGAGTGGATTTTTTGTAGCAATTGGAAGTTGCAATAATGCATATAATTTCCTAAATGATCATCTCAGTTCAAAATGTGTTGATATTTTCCCCTCAAACAATGAATGTGATGTTGTGAAGAACAATGAGATTCCAAGTTCTCTTCGCCAAGAACATGATGAGGGATATGAATTGGATTTACTTTTTGTAGAGGATATGTGCAATCAACAATTGGTATTACGATACACTTTGTCATGTCAATTTTACGAGTGTAACTTTGATGCAAGCCTTCATGATGAGACAAAGGAATTTTCTGATTTAGGAAATGCTCTTGAGAATGTCAGTTTATTAGTTGCAAGTGACAAATTATGTAATGAATCTCAGTTGGCAATGTCAACCAAAAGCAATTGCAATGAAGGAACCATTGATGGTTTTTAGTTTGATATTGAAAATGTTTGTGTCTATCCTCAAGATGATGTAAATGACAAACTCAATGAAGATAGCCAATTCAATACTAAAATGAAAATGATGTGGATTGTTGTTAAGACAACCCTGTGGTAAGCAAGAAAGAACAAATAGATAGCTTGTTCTTTATGATAGATTATGACCATGTTTTTGACAATGTTGTTAGCAATTCAATCTCCTATGATTGGGGAAATCCATTTTATGATCTGTCTATTGAGTTTTTAGATTTTGATGATGATTCCATCATAACATATCATGATTTACAATTTGATAATGCATTCAATTCTAGTGAAGGTCAAGAAGAGGAAGTGGTTGAAAGAATGGATCAGAGCAATGATCTATTGAGTTATGAACAAATTTCAAATATGTTGACCACTGAATATAAGAGGTTTGCACATGTGGATAACTCTCAGTTGTTATGTGCTTCTCATATTGATTTTGATAGTGATGATAATCTTCACTATGCAAGGTATGATGCATGTGTTTTTGATCTTCCTTCTAGTTGTGAACTAGCTAGTTAGTATGATGATAATGTGGATGAAGGCAAGCAACCATTTAATTGTAATAATGCATTGTATGATGAGTATGAAAGTATGCATGCTCATGCAAACTCAAAAATATGTTAAATTGATGAATTTGAAGTAGCAGATGACCATGAGGTTTGTGAATCCAATGAGCCAAGTCTTGAGAATTTTAATGCAGATTTGAACAAGTCTTTGTTTACCAACTTGAATGAGCCTAGTCATGAGTCTTTGAATATGGATATAGATGTTGATTTCAATGAAAAATTAGATTGGACTTCTGAACCATAATTTCTCATTTTGGAGCAAGCTTGGGATGTTGAAGATGTTGATATGTTATGTTTAGAGGATGAAAAAGTGACTAAGGATGAGGATAAGTTAAAAATATTTTATCAGTCTTAGTACCAGCATGATGGAGGACAGTTACAAAGTGTGCCAATAGATGAGTGTATCTCTTTGCATACACTTGGAGATAGTTTGCATGATATGCAAGATCTTTTGGTAAGTTCTTGTGATAGTTTCATCTTTGACATGCAAATTAGTGATCATATTGAGCTTAATAGTACCAGCCATGTGGCAGAATGTGAGTGCTACTTTTTTTAGCTGGAAGAATTTTTCATAGAATGTGGCAATGTGCAAAACATTGAAGAATGTTGTTTTCGACTTCAGAATGATTTATATGATGAATATGATCAGTTGTTGCCACATTATAATCAACATTTTGAGAGTGTTCCTAAATTTCAGATGAATAATGATTATGAATATGTTGATAATATTGTATATGATGGGTTGTTAGGAGATGCCAACATGTATAATCAAACAAATGGCAGTAGTGTGGCATATGTGATTTGGCTACCATGTGACAATGGAGTCAAACAAGGAGAAAGCTTCCACTTATATGAAGGTAGCTTGATACTTGTGTTTGCACAAATGCAGTCATTCATGCTGTTGTGGTTTGACAGAGGCAAGCATGAGTTGAGGGAGATTAGTTCCTTTATCAAATTGGTGTTTGAAAAAGGTAAATATTGACTCCCCTTTTTCATTTGGTGGCCTGGGGTCCCCAAGTGAAGTTAAAAAAGAAGATTGAATAAAGGAGCAATTTGACAGTACTTGATGGACTCAGTATTTGGTCTACTCCCCAAAGATCTAGAATCTTGCTATGCCCATAGGGAGCATACATTCCCAGTCAGAGCCACTGTTGGGACTGCCAAATTTTGCAAATTTGTGTTGGTGTGAATAAGTCTTGTACCTAGTTTATTCCTTTACTAGGGACTTAGGGGACTTAATTCACATGTTAAGTTTACTTAGGATATTAGCTATATCTTATAGAAGTCTTAGTTGTCTTATCTAGACTTTACACTTTCCTAGGTAGTTATTAGTTAGTTGTCTCATGTGATAGGATTAAAAAACTTGTCATGATCTTGTCTTATCCTATCTCTCATCCTTGCCTTTATAAGCAAGGAATCTCTAGCATATTTTGCATTATATTGTATTGCATAGATCATATTGTATCATATTCCAATCCTTGTTTGGTGGAATATCATCTTCCATTGTTGCTTCTCTCTATCTCTTGTGGAGGTTATTTGGTGTTGTAGATTGAATATCTTGGGTTGATCACTTCAACATGATATCAGAGCTTTGAATTTGGCAAGCCCCTTCCATTTTTTCATTAGAGAGTTTCCATCAATTTCTATTGTGATTTGAGTTTATTGTATCCTATATTGCATGTTTTCATTTTGGTGATATCTAGTGATTGCAATGATTTTGGCTATAGTGGCAATATTTTAGGCTATCCCATTGCATCCAAGAGGCTTGAGAAATTCAGATTTGACTTTTATTTCACTCGCTTTGGTCACCATTTGCATTTTTGGCAAAGAAGGGTTTGGAGCTCAGATCTAGTGAATAGATTTTTACAAGAGCATTTTTGGCAAAAAATAAGCCTACCATTGCATCTAGGTGGCTTTTTTTGAGTTTTTTGATATATAATTTTCCTATATTCGACAAAAGTTGTTTTCGTGATAAAAAAGTTTTAGCTGAGTTGTATGACCCCCTAGCCTGCAAGGTACATCATCATTAGAATTTTCTTTTTTAAAAATTCTCCATCATTTTTTAATCGGAGGCTTTGTTATTTTTTATTAAATTATTTTAAAAAAATTAAAAGTTTCAAGCACTTATAGCTGCCCACATAGTTCTGTGGGGCTCGCAGCTTGGGAGCCGCCTGCATAACTCTTAAAGACTGCATACTGTTGTTAATAGACCAAAAGTTCTCTTTAACTGTGATCTCCATTCAATAATTTTTGTGACTTCTCCTAAACCACCAGCAAACCACCACGTGAGCCCAAATCGCCAGCGCCAGGTTAACTGCTAGGTTTCTAGCTGCTACATGTGAGTAGGAGACAACAAGCCACCGACGGTTTTCTCCAAACTGACATTTTTTTTGCCTCCTAACAAGACCCATTCACATGGAGAACCAATCGCTAACCCTGGGGGCTAAGTTTTTTTGCTTGGTTAGTGTTCAAGTTTTTCCCCTGATTAGTGTTGAAGGTGCCTTTTTTCAGGCCTTTTTTTCAATTTTGCATAAATTTTCACCACATTGTTGAATTTTCGAAAACAAGATATCATCGGAAAGATGGTTTCACGAAATTCACAGTGGTGCAGGTGATTTTTCCAAATTTTGATATTTAATACCAGGTTTTTTAGCTTGAAGGTAAAAGTGCATTTATTGCTTGTCATTGGCATAACTTTTGCAAACGAAGTCAAAATTTGGATTTTTTTTTTTTGAAATTGCTTAGAAAATCTCAAGGAATCTGTTTGTAACCTATATTTTCAATTTTGGTAAGCTCTTTTTATAAAAATTGTAAAAATAACCATCTGTGGTTGATTTGAGCTTGTCACTTGTACAAATTGCAAAATTTCTTCATTGTAATTTGTTGGGCGGGTTGCAAATTAAGTTCTAATACATTTTGGGGAGGTGAAAGGCACAATTTAAGTTCCACATTGTCTTCTTTCTTTTGGTATTCATGGCAGATCTAAGGAAAATTGAACCACTCACTCCACACAATTATCATACATGGAAGCTAAAAATGACTTAATTGTTACAATCTAAAGGTCTATGGCCAATGTTAGATGTAAAACAACCTGAATTTACAAGGGAGTGTGAAATTTTTTTCCATAGATGTAAAATCGATGAAGCAAAAGGGCTCATTGGCTTACATGTATCTGATAATTCGTTGTTTCATATTTCATAGTGTAAAACACCTAAGAATGTTTGGGATAAACTTGAAGAATTATATGGTAAAACAAATCATTTCAGAGCCTCACAACTTCAAGAAGATCTACAATCACTCTCTCTAGATGCATTTCCTTCAATTCAAGATTTCCTTGCACAATTCAAGATGATTTTGTCACAATTGAAAGGATGTGGGCATGATATATCTAGTGATGAATGTATCTTCTTAATTTTGTCTAAGTTAAAGGGCCCTTATCAAGTGTTTTATTCTACTTTCTATTCAACTATAGATGCAATGGGGAAATATTATAAAATTCCTACTTTTGAGTTGTTTTGTGAGCATCTTACTAGGGAGGAGGCCAAGTTGATTCAGTTGGATGCACTACCTAGTTATAAGAATCATGCTCTAATGGATCAATCATCCAAGGGTAAAGGAAAGAATAAGAAGCCCAAGGTAGAATCATCTTCAAGTAGTGAGAATCCCTCCAAACTGAAGCCGAAGAACAATTAGAAGTCCAATCCATCTGCTTCTCCTTCTACCTTTGGAGATTCTTCTTCCAAGTCCAAGAAAAAGAAAGGAGATCCTTGTTCTTTTTGTGGCAAAACTGGGCATGATGTAACTCATTGTTTTAATATATTGGAAGCCTTGGAGGAAGCTATGAAGAAGCACAAAATTTCAGTGGCTAAGCCTTCTTCCATGGGAAAATTTCAAGTTCTTTCAACACGGGCCATTCATTCATCTTTAGATAGCTGGATTCTTGATTCAGGGGCTTCACATCACATGACCAATTCACGTGATCTTCTTGATTCCATTGTTCACACTTCTACTTCTCATATTGCAGTTGGGAACTCTTCACAGATTCTAGTTTTGGGGATAGGCTCCATTCAGATGCTAGATGGGTGCATTGAGTATGTTCTTCTTGTTCCTAATATTTCAGTGAATCTACTTTCCATATATCAGATTTGTCATTCTGGAGATGGGAAGAAAGTTGAGTTTACTCCACAGAATGTGACTATGAGACAGTTGTAGGATCCTAAGAAGGTTGTTGCTATAGGGATAGTTGATCATGGGAACCATTTGTATTGGTTTGATGGCTTTGAGTCTTCATCAGGTTCATGTTTTGTTGCTCATGCTAATTCAATGAGCAAGATTTGGCATGAAAGATTTGGGAACTTGAACTGCAAATATCTTCAGCAGATGCAAGCACATGACTTAGTGGTTGGTCTTCCAAAGATAACTTGCATAGATGGTTTTTGTCAAGGTTGTGTTCTTGGAAAGCAACATCAAGACCATTTTCCTAAGGGTCAAGCTACACGTGCAACCACACTCCTTGATTTGTTTCATAGTGATCTCATGTCATTCCCAACTCCTTTTTCAGGGGATGCGTATATGCTAACATTCATTGATGATTTTTACTGCCAAATATGGGTCTATTTTCTAAAGCTCAAGAGTGAAGTTCTCACTAACTTCAAGACCTTCAAAAATTTTGTGGAGAAGTAGTCAAGTTTTTCTCTTCAATAGATACACACAAATAATGGGGGGAGTATGTCAATC
>VDFB02299493.1:0-67219 GCA_007258455.2 Sequoia sempervirens
CGATACACACCCATGCACAAACACAATCTCTAACATACTCTCTAACGTATTAACATACATATAGTTTTTATGGCAAAGCACAAGAAGAGGAGCGGGATGGGGATTTTGAAATCCCCTAGAGATTCTAGTGATGGTGATTCTAATTCAAACGAGGATGATGATGATTCCTATATGTTTGTGCTTTGGTGGTGTAAGTCTTCTGGTTTGGCTATTTTTGGGTTCGCATTTTTTCTTCCAATGCTTTGGAGCCTTTGTGCCTATCGTGGAAAGGAAGAGGGGGTTGTTTTCCTCCCTTTCTTTTGTTCTCTGTGGTTTCCTACCTTGTTGCGAGTGCATTTTCTGCAAGGAGATCTTCTAAGGCTGCACTGCTCTTATTGGTTGTTTTGTTCTCTTTCTGTGTTGTGTCCTCCCTTGTTGGAGTGGGTTCATGGCTTTATTTGGGGGCTATGTTTTTCAAAGATGGAGCTGGTTTTTGGGATGTTTTGCTTCATCTCTCGGTTGTTGTTGGCTCCTTGGGTTTTTTTGTTGGAGGCAGGTTTGTGCCTTTTGTCCCCAGTGTTGTATCCAATCAGTCTCCCTGGTGGTTGGGGGAGCGTCTTAAGAGAGCAATGCTTAATGATTTTTCTACTATTAAGACTAAAATGTAGTGGTGCTTTACTCTCCAAGTTACTGTTTTGGATGTTCATCTAGTGGAGGAAGGTATCCCTCTTGTTCTCTACTTGATTTTTTTTATTGATGCAATTTATTTTCAGTGTTGTCTTGGTCCCCCTTTGGTCTATTATGTTCTTTTTAAAGTTGGGGGTTGTTCTCTCTATGAAGAGTGTGGTGCTTGGATTGTTCCATGTCTTTGCTATCTTGGTCAAGGTATGTTTTCTCATAACTTTAATTTTGAAGGGATCTTTTGATTTCCTTTGTTGTTACTTTCATTTTTTTGAAGGTTGGGATGTTCCTAAGTTCTTTATTGTTGACCCAATTGCTCTTAAGGGAGCGTTGACTAACCCTTTCTCTGTTTGATTGTCTGGTTTGTATTCTTGCTCTTTCCTCAAGACTCGAAATGGTATATCTTATCTTATGTTCAAACCCTTTTTGGTTCTAAAGATTCTTTTGCAGTTTGGGATGGTTGTCTTCTTGTTGCTTGAGCTACTCCAATCATCTATTCAGAAGGCTCAGGTGTGGTTTTTTTTTCTGCTGATGGTTAGGGTGTTCTATATCTTCATTCACATATTTGGTGTTCTTGCTTCCAAAGGATGTCAGGTGTTCCCTTTCTACTAGAGTTTCTTTCTTTTGGGTTATACAGTTGGTGTCTTCTTTTGAGGAGGAGACCACTCTTATTGAGGTGGAGCCCTCTCCTATTGAGGTGGAGTTGAATGTTGTTGGCTTGGTTGGAAAATCTTTTCGCCTCTGCTAGTTCCTATTTAGGTGGAGTGTGTGTGTGTGTGTTGGAGAGTGGTGGCTTTGGTAGTAAGGATTCTCTTCTCATCCACTCCTTTAGAGAGGAGCACTCTCTTATGGAGGTGCAGTTTGGGTTGGCGATTCGGTAGGGATGGCACTACAAGAAGGCTGATGTTCCCCAATTTTCTGATGTGTTCTCCAATTCCTCCATTGAGGTGAGGAATTTGGATGTGTTGAATCTATTGAAAATCATGGATTTTTGGTTTTCTACACCATTATGATGGTCATTTTATTTAGCTCAGCTCTGGTTGTTCTAAGCAAATGGTTAGATGTGGCTTGGATAATACAGGTTGTGTTCATGATATGTTAAGGGTTCAAGGTCCCTGTTAAAACCTGGTTGTATTGGGTTCTAGACCCCATCATTTCTTGTTTTTTGCAACCTAAGATTGTATTTCCATTCTTTCGGTGGTTGTTGTTGTTTGGTTGTTGATGGTCTGCAAATTATTTCTATTGTAGCATTCCTTGTTATGATAGGGTTTTGGATCCCTTAAAAACTTGTTTATAATGGGTTTCGGGTCCCATCAAAACCTGTTTTTCTCATAATAAAAAACATACATATAGTTTTCTATTGGTGTAATCATTGAACCTCTTTTAGGTGCAAGTGCTAGTAAATATATAGTGTTACATTTAAATCTTATAATAATATTATTTAATCTAGATAATTAAGATAATATTGAATATATTATATTAATAAGATATTAATAAATAATATAAGTATAATCTTATTAATAATATAATTTAATATAGTATTCTTATAAAATTAAATACTAATATTATTAATTATTATATAATTATATTTTATTAATAATATTATTAATTTTAGTATTCTAATTAATTAGAATATAGATAATATTATATTCAATTATAAATATATTGTGTTACATTTAAATCTTATAATAACATTAATTAATTTAGATAATTAAGATAATATTAAATATACTATATTAATAAGATATTAATAAATAATATTAGTATAATATTATTAATAATATATAATTTAATAGTATTCTTATAAAATTAAATACTAATATTATTAATTAAAATATAATTATATATTTAACTAATAATTACATCGAAGGCATTCCCTATATGAATATTATCGGTTGACTTTAATGATTGGCAATTGAGAATGTGGTAGAATGATGGTTGACCATTGAAAAAGATCTGGCGAACTTGATTAACCCAATATAAAATAAACTAGCAATCACACCTTGGTGTGCAATGGGTACACTGAAGATGTGTGGAAGGTCAATTAGGGAAAATTTTGATCTAATTTTTGCATACATTTGTGCAATATACATGAGGTCATTTGGTTGGCCATTTAAAAAATGATTTTTGTGCAACAATGTTCTCGATAGAGAAGTGATAGATTCAAATCAAATATGCATCCACGTATAAGGATCTAAACATAAATAAAACAAAACCTTTGAATCATAAGATAATTGAGCTCCATTACCAACAAGCTCATGTTGTGTTTACAATAGGGAGAGATGGGGATAGAAAGAGGAAGAGATATAGGGGAAGAGCAAGAGAGAGAGATAAGGAGATAGAGATAAGGAGTTGGAGATAGAGAGGAAGATAGAGATAGAGATGGAGATGGAGATGGAAATAGAGATGGAGAAGGAGATGGATATGGAGAAGAGAGGGAGAGACAAAGAGAGAGGATGAAGGGATAGATATAGATGGAAGAGATAAATAAATAGAAAGGGAGAGAGGGAGATAATTAGAGAGGGAGAGATAGATAAATAAATATAGAGATATGAAGTGATATAGAGAGAGGTGGAGAGAGGGAAAGATATAGGGGTAGATATAAATGGAGAGATAGTGTGATAGAGATAGAGGGAGAAATGGAAGAAGAAATATGGAGAGATAAAGAGGCAAAGAGATAGAGATAGGGAGGTAGAAACAATTTGTGTGTGTGTATGAGTAAGAGAGATAAGGAGAGAGATAGAGAGGGAGATATATATGTATAAAAAGATATAGAAGGGAGAGGGAGGGAGAGAAATAGAGAGAGGAGAGAGGATAAGTAGAGAGATATAGAAAGAGGGAGTGATAGGGAGACATAGAGAGGGAGAGATAGGGATAGAAAGGATAGATAGGGATATAAGAAAGGGAGAGATAGGGATATAAAGGAGAGATAGAGAGATAGATATAGGGTAAGTGCAAAAAGATGGGGGGTCAAAAAGGGGTCTTAAGTGGCCACTTTTTTTTTGAAATCAGGAAATACTGACCTTGGATGTGAAATTGAGGATAGTTACATTCAAAAAAAATAGATGCAACAAAAAAAAGGATTGTAGTGCTTAGAGTCTACTTTCTAAACTACTATTTTTTTTAAAATGGTTGAGATTAAGGGATTCAAAAGAGGGAGCCATAGAAATTGGTGTTATTTTTGTCAAAAAACATAACATAGCAACTTTTGTGGCTCCCTCAAAAGGTTAACTTTTTTTAGGTATTTTTAAAATCGCTTCAATGAGAAATTAGCTAACAGCATGTAGTTTATACCCGATTTTTCTGATAATTTTTTAATGAATATTTATTTTTTTTACTAATTTGCAAAGTGGACACTTCCTAAAAAATAGAATTTTGGCCGTGCTACCCCTATAAATTTCTCTGAAGGTTCAAAGAAATGCTCCACATTTCTCCACAGTTGATGTTGTGGTCTTTCAGTTTGGAGGATGAGTTTAAAATGTCTATATATTTTCTCTTCAAGTTTCAGATGCTAAGGTGTATCACAAGTTGATTTTTCAATGTTCTATCTCAAGATTGTGTTGTCTAGGCTTGCAAGAGATACTGGTTTTATTTCTATTTGCTTACGCTAGCATAATGTTGCATGAAGTTGCAAAAGGAAAGCATGAAAATGTTTTAGAATGGCAGTTAATGCTTCTAATGTAATCCACATGATGTAATTTGGTCTCTCCAATACCGCTTGTGGTTTGGAGTTAATATTTGGAGTTTTAAGTGTTTGTTGGGCAAAATCAGCATTTTGAGTTGTTTATGCCATGTTTTTGTTGCATGTGCCAACATGAGATTGTGTGTAGATGTAATATAGGCCCACTTATCTCCTAGCTTGGATCACATTCAATTTCCTTTTTCCATGGATGTTTTGGATGAGATGAAATCATTAGAGAGCTAGAAGGCACAATTCTAGGGAATTACACTATCTTTGATTACATCATGTGTTCAAGGTGGCAAGGTCAACCCAATTTTGTGCAATGTCAAAATCAACAACTTATTGAAATTGGAATCAAGATTAGAAGGCTTCATGATGGAGGTAAAAGTATTACTAGACTCCAAGTACCACACTCATCAAAACAAGTTGGCAAGAATTCTAGAATTTGATTACACATCTGAGGAGGAGTCCACTACCTAGATAAGCAGATACTCTTAAGAATTGGTTGATGTTTTTGTGTCACCAAGGCATGCTCCAAAGAAATTGAAATATGTAAAGCTCATATCTCCAAGATCCTCATAAAAGGAATTACATGAATAACCATAAATGGAAATAAATTATGATTTGTACTAATGTTTATTTAAAAGGTGATTAAGGAGATAAAAATTAGCTTGTTGCATCTACAAAAGGTGTGTAGACTTAACAATTCTAGTAAAACAATAATTATAAATTTTGTTAGTTGTTAATTTGTTAACCTAGAATAAATTTACGATGCTTGGTAGGTTAAGAAATTTCTTTAGTTTCTTGAGTTAAGGTAAAGAGGAAAAGTTTCCAAAGTTTAGGTTCAAACCATGACTGAGGGCAAGTCAAGGAAGAATGCAATTGAGTGCAGCCTAGACCTAGTTTTGTCTCTTTCCCTTCACTCATAATAGTAGTGAATGGAGAGGAGGTTTATATGATTGGTAACTCCTAGTTCAACATAATTCATCATAGAGAGTTGAGTTTGTTCAACTATTCTGCCATTAAAGGGGATTCTAGTCATCTTACTTCTTGGGGGTAATAGTGTTTTATCATATAGTGCAACCCATGGAAGCAGTGTGGTGGTTTTTAGTGTGACCTATTTCGAAGAAGACCATCTAAACATGTTGAGTAGATTGGATGAAAATTATAGCTTTCCAACTTCATTACACCCACTTTTCTAAAAGTTATTATTCAATTATTAGTCAACATGGAGCTTGTGTTTGGTCCTCCCAAACACAAGCTCCATGTTGACTATTTTGTTCTTTGGATTGTTTATGGTAGCATCATCCCATTTAGCCACTTTTTCTTCCATCATGTCAAATTTTGCTTCTCCCATGCTTTTCTTTCTTCAATGATTATCATCAAAATCTGAGCAAGCAAGCAATATGTTCCATCGCCATTTTTTTTGCTTCTCCCATGCCTTCTACACTTTTGTTCTTTGTCGCCATGTTAGCAAGCAATATGTTCCAATTTAGCATAATTTAGCTTTCCCCAATTTTCCAAATGACCTCTTATGAACTGCTCTCAAGAAATTCATGAGTCTTTGCATCCACTGAGTTACAAAGTAACATGTGTCACTGATATGTGGGTTTTCCACAGATGTTTCTCCTTTGAGAGTTGTACTAAGTTTGTAATGAGTGTACTAAGTTGTAAACATGGTTCCTCATTGAATCCTGATAGCAAAACTTGTCTGATCAAATTCATTTTTATGAAATAAATCCCTAATCAAATCATTAATTTTGTATAAAACTTCACATTAAAGGGGAAGATTTTATTGTCAGTCATTTAAATATCAGATTATATCTCAAAAACTCTTTCATCGATGGTCCTTAAAAACTCTTTTATTGTGCATAAACTATTTTTCAAAATATTTATTCCCTGATATGCTATTTATTAACCTGTTAGTTTCCTCGATGATAGTGCCCGCAGACCCGTATCAATTAATGTGAAGCTTTATCTCCGCGCCTATCCTCGATTACAGCTTTCCGCACGGATACCCCGTTTTATACAAATGCGTCAAATTTATCGTTTTTTATTGGTGACAAATGCGACAGATTACTAGCTGAATAAGTTACAATTTCCGCGGTCTGTACCTCATTGCGCAAACTCTGCTATTATTATGTAAAGTACTCTTTATGATTTCTCTTTCTGGTGCGTACTCAAGGTTTTTCGTATGAAGTATAATGTCACGCACTATTTTTTATTGCAATTCTGCGTAAGAAATGCTTGAACCTAGCAGCAACGATGAAGACGTTCTAACACAAATTCAACTGTCAGAAGACGTTTATCATTTAAAATACCTCCAGGAAAAAAATCCATTGCAAAAGATTTAAATTCCTCATAAACCAGAGACCAAAGAATGCAAGAACAGACAAGTCCAAACAATAACAATAAAATATCCCTCCAGTATATATTATAGCAGCAACCGACCGAGTTCCACTCACCAAAATATGGCCCGAATTGTAAGAATATAATAAATAGTTACAGGCCATTAAACATCCATTATATTTACAGAACAAAATATTTTTAGTCACGAAACCACTCTCAAATAAAAACCCAGAATACCTATAACAATTTCTACCCTAGCCCCCAAAGAGTCAGTTAACGCCACTTCAGCAAAATAAGCCGCCACATCAGCGAGCTGGTCACAAATCTAGAAAACCAAGGAAGCCGCCAAAGCGACGAAGCCTAGAACAACACCAGAGGCCAGAGAAGAGCCGTCGCTCGTAGGCGCAACGGCGGGGGCGTCGCCGGGTGACATGGCGGGGCCCTCCTCAGATGGAACAGTGCCGATAGGAGCAAATGCGGGTGACGTAGCTGGCGCAACAACCGTACTACGGCGGACGCCCTGGGACATAACAACGACCACGATCTTTTGCCCCTTCTCGCAACGGCCCTCGGCACCACTGATGAAGTAAAACGGCCCCGACCTTGGAAACTTGAACACCGTTTGCCCGTCATCGTAGCTCGCAAGAGGCGCTGTGGTTTTGCACTTCTGGAACGCCTCCTGAGTCACCTGCAAAACTGAGTCCTCCTTTGCCGTATACTTCAACACTGAAACAAAAAAAAACAGACATTACCATTACAGAACCCTTCCATGACAAAAAAAAACACAGACATCACTATTACAGAACCCTTTCATGACAAATAACGGGAATTTTTCTTAAAATATACTTACTGAGACTGTCGCCGACATGAAACCTACGCCTTTCGGCCCACTGGCTATAGCTCTCAGGTTCGGACCCCGTGGGTACACTCCACCCACTTTTCCCTCCCACTGTGAACTCATTTGCCGCCGCAATCTGTAATACGAGCAGAAAACAGGCCGCCCACATGCAAGCTCTATTAGCGCCAGAGAAAGCCATTGCTAAAGTATTTAGCTTGGGCTAAAACCAGCACCAAAGATAGCACAGCCTCTAAGCACCAGAAAAGACCAGAGCCAGATAACAAGAAGATCAGATTGTGTGAATGCAGGAAGAGCAAGGTGCGCAAGGGCAACGTCCACCCATACTAGTCGTTGGAAAGTAAACCCTTACAGTTATTTATTTGTCCGTTTTTTTTTTTGTAGATTCCTTCAACTTTTAATTGGGGAGGACAACAAGAAGAATTTTATTGTTGCTTTAAGTTGAGATAAAGAATTATTTCTGTGAAATTTTGTTTAAAAAGGTATTTAATTGAGATGAAGAATATTTTTGTGAATTTTTTATAAATGTTCGAGATTATATTTGGTGGTCTATTAAGGTATTTAATTGTTTTATTGTAGCATAATTTATTGGTATTCTCACAAATGAGATGTTTATATAAGGGGTATTGTTTTGTTTATGAAATTTCACTTCATAGTAGTCACAAAAAAAACTAATTAATTTGTTTATGTGGAATTAAAAGTTGTGGGTAGTATGTATATAGGAATGGATTCTAATGTGTATGTTTCTGTTTTTAGAACATATAAGTCACTGTAGAGGTTGCGAGCAAAGTAACGACTGTGTTGTCGCAATCAAGAAGGTTGAGAGAAATGCTCTACATTTCTACACCGTTGATGTTGTGGTCTTGCGGTTTGGAAGATGAGTTTTAAATGTTTATATATTTTATCTCTTCAAGTTTCAGATGCTAAGGTGTACCACAAGTTGAGTTTTCAATGTTCTATCTCAAGACTGTGTTGGCTAGGCTTGCAAGAGATACTAGTTATGTGTTTGTTTGATTATGCCAGCATAATGTTGCATGAAGTTGCAAAAGGAAAGCATGGAACTGTTTCTGAATACCAGTTAATGTTGCATGATATAATTTGGTCTCTCCAGTATTGCTTGTGGTCTGGAGTTATTAAGTGTTTGTTGGACCGACTCAATATTTTGAGTTGTTTGCGCCAAGTTTTTGTTGTGTGCACCAAGATGGGATTATGTGTAGATGTAATATAGGTCATGCTTATCTCTTGGCTTGGATCACATTCAATTTCCTTTTCTCGTGAATGTTTTGGATGAAATGAAATCATTAGAGGGCTAGAAGGCACAATTCCAAGGAATTACACTATCTTTGACCATGTCATGTGTTTAAGGTGGCAACATCAACCCAATTTTGTGTAATGTCAAACTCAACAACTTATTGAAATTGGAATCAAGATTAGAAGGCTTCATGATGGTGGTAAAAGTATTACTAGACACCATGTACCACACTCCTCAAAACAAGCTGACAAGAATTCCATAATTTGATTGCACATCTAAGAAGTTTGCCACCTAGATAAGCAAATACTCTTAAGACTTGGTTGATGTGACATTTTGGTGTCACCAAGACATGCTCCAAAGAAATTGAAATATGTAAAATTCATATCTCCAAGATCCTCGTAAAAGGAATTCTATGAATAACCTTAAATGGAAATAAAGTATGATTTGTACTAATGTTTATTTAAAATGTGATTAAGAAGATAATCATTAGCATGTCACATCTACAAAAGATGTGTAGACTTAACAATTCTAGTAAAACAATAATTATAAATTTTGTGAGTTGTTAATTTGTTATCCTAGAAAAAGTTTAGGATGCTTGGTAGGTTAAGAAGTTTCTAAAGTTTTGAGTTTTAAAGGCCCTATAAGGTACAAAGAGGAAAAGTTCCCAAAGTTTAGGTTCCATGTCTGTATTGGGTAGTTCAAGGAAGAATGCAGTTGAGTACAACCTAGACCTGGTTCTCTCTCTTTCCCTTCCCTCATAATAGTAGTGGATGGAGAGGAGGTTTATATGATTGGTAACTCCCTAGTTCAACATAATTCATCACAAAGAGTTGAGTTTGTTCAACTATTCTAGCATTAAAGGGGATTCTAGTCATCTTACTTCTTGGGGGTAATAATGTTTTATCATATAGTGCAACCTATGGAAGTGATGTGGTTTTTAGTGTGCCACCTTCTTTTTGGAACAAGAGGACCAAAAACATATTGACTAGATTGGATAAGAATTATAGATTTCCAACTTCATTGCACCCACTTTTCTAGGTGTTGTTATTCAATCAAAGCTAGAGTGTTCTAGTCCTCCAAACACAAGCTCCATGCTGACTATTTTGTTCTTTAGATTGTTTATGGTAGCACCATCCCATTCAATAGCCACTTTTTCTTCCATCATGTCAAATCTTGCTTCTCCCATGCCATTTTTTTCTTCAACGATCATCATCAAGTCTCAATTGTCAAGAGGGGGAATGCTACACTTTTGTTCTCCATTGCCATGTTAGCAAGCAATAGGCCATGTTTCAACTTAAGTGGACTAAGCATAATTTAGCTTTCCCTAAATTTTCAAACAACCTATTAGCTCTTATGAACTGCTCTCAATAAATTCATGAGTCTTTGCATCCACTCAATTGCACGACAGGACAATTCATCAACCTATTACAAAGTGACATGTGTCACTAATATGTGGGTTTTCACGAATGTTTCTTCTATGAAGGGAATGCATGTTTGTATTAAGTTATGTTGTACATGTTTGTTTGTTAATGATATCAAATTTCCACAATCCATATTGTATTGTTCCAAAGACTTCTGGATTTGATTGTGTAATTTATTTTTTTACATTAAAACTTGAGGGAATATTAAGTTATGTTGTTTGTATTAAATTATGTTGTTTAAGATGAAATTACATGAATTTTTCTATCATATCCATTCTTGTAAGGGTCGTATTGTTGTAAGGCAATAAGACTAACTCAAGACCACCGCCTAAAATATTTGTTAAAACTTGAGGGCAATAAGACTAACTCAAGACCGGTTCTGTGATCTGGTTGTGCGCGGCGTCCGAGCTGGTGGTGAGATCTCGGGGGGTGGGGTTTTTGATATTCTTCAGGGGTGCGCAGGTTGAGTGGGGATCTCGGCCTTTATCTTGCTCGTAGGCAGTATTTCCTTCTGCGTTTTTTGCTGTTAACGGTTGTCCCTGGCGGGTGTGGTATGTGGTTTGAGACTGTGGGTCTTGGCCCCCATCTCTCTCCTTTTTGGCAGGGTGGTGCTTTGCGATCCATGGAGAATCAAGGTTTTGTTATATCTGAGGTTTCTTCTGGCGATTTGGAGATGGTAGAGCCATCTTCTTCGATGCATGCCAGTGGTAAGGATCCGCTGGGTAAACCCCAGTCTGGAGATGGGGTCTCCTCTTCTAAAGGGGTATTTCAAGTTAAAAAAATAAACGGATGTTTGGAGAGATCCGAGGATCGACCAGTTTTGGTCATTCAACCTGAACAAGTTGTAGAAGATGTTGAATATTGGTGTAATCATGCCCTCATTTGCAAATTTTTGGGTCTTCGTCTATCTTTACCTGTCTTGGATTCCTGGGCGCATCGAGTTTGGAACCCAGAAGGTGATATGGAGATTATTTTGGCTGCTAATAATTACTTTCTAGTTATCTTTTCAAGCATGTCGGACAGGAATAGGGCTTTTGAAGGGGGCCCCTATTTCTTTAACCAGGTGGGGCTCTTCATTAAGCCTTGGCACATGGGCTTCAACTCTGCCGAAGAGATCCCCTCGCGGGTTCCTGTGTGGATCCGATTGCCGAGGCTTCCTTTGGAATTCTGGAGGGAAGATATTCTTCACTCAATTTCATTGCTTCTTGGAAAACCGGTGGGATCGGCTACACAAACTCAAGACCGTAAGGTAATTTCCTTTGCTCGTATTTGTGTAGAAGTTGATTTAAATAACCCATTACCAGATTCTATGGAAATTCGCTTGGGATCATCGTCTTGGATCCAACAACTAGATTACGAGACCCTTCCCTTTAGATGCAGAATTTGTCATGAATACGGTCATTTACATCGCAAATGCCCTAGATTTAAACCCTCCCCCTTGGCATCCTCTGGACCTCCTTCGGGGGTCAAGGGGAAGGCTCCTCTGTCCAATGAACCTGTGGATAATGAGGGGTTTACTCAGGTTAAGTCCCGTAACAAAGGTAAAGGAAAAAAGAGAACCTGGATGGATAGACAAAATGATGGCACTTTTAACAGGTTTGATGTGCTTGAGGACCTGGTTCAAGAGGAAGGTATTCCAGTTGAGCTCTCTTCTGGGGCTAAGGGTTTGCATGAGATTCAGGAGGAAGTTGCTGAGAAAGAGGAGCAGTTTTTATCTCCGGAGGACCATCAGGTTGTTCGTTTGGCGAAGGATGTGCCTACCCAGAGTCAGGATATCAGGGACCTTCAGGGGTCACAGGCTACGAAGGATTCTGTGGTGGTGTCTCCTAATCCTCCTGCTCTTAAGGGGGCCTCAGATTTTGTGAAGGGTAACAAAGCTTCTCCTGGTTTAGGTTTACAACAGAAATCCTTTAAAAAGGGGCTGCTTGATAAACCGTCAAGGAGTGGAAGGAAGACTGATCAAGAGAAGGTCAAGATTATGGGTGATACTTTGGTTGAGTCTGGGTCTGTGAAACCCATTGATTCCCACTTCTCCCACCCCCATAAATGATTGTTTTATCATGGAATGTAAGGGGGTTGAACAGCATCCCTAGACAAAAGGTTGTTCGTAGATTAATTGAATCTCAGTCTCCTGATGTGGTCTTTATTCAAGAAACTAAGCTTAAAGTGGACGGTTTGGATAAGTGTGCTCCGCGTATCTGGCCCCAGGGTAGTTGGCAGGGGGTGGGTGCTTTGAACAGTTCAGGGGGGGTGGCTTGCTTCTGGAACCCGAGGAAAGTCTTCCCCATATGGTGGAGTTCTAGTCAGTCTTCTATCTCTCTGGTTGCCTCTAGCTTGGAGACTGGAGAGAGGTGTCTTTTTTCTAATATTTATGCTCCTACTGATTTCTCTGGTAAGTCAAATCTCTGGGCTCACATCAGTTTCATTCGAGCCTTAGACCCCTTTCTCCCATGGATTGTGGCTGGTGATTTTAATGCTGTTACTAGCTTGGACGAAAAACAAGGGGGGTTAGCTAGGCTGGACCCTTCTGCAGGTCTTCTCAGGGATATGATTAGCTCCTTGAATCTCATTGATGTGAAGCCAACCAATGGCGTCTTTACATGGAATAATAGGAGATGTGGTGTTGAGGCCATCTCAGAAAGGCTTGATAGATTTCTGGTTTCGTGCTATTGGATGAACAGTAGGTTGATCACCAGTTCAGAAATTCTTGATTGGAGGGGCTCTGATCACTGGCCTATCAAGCTCTCTGTCACTGCTTATGGAGTCACCAAAAATCCTTCCTTCAAATTTCAGTTAATGTGGCTAAGAGATCAGTCTCTGCATGATCTTATGGTGGATTGGTGGTATGAGGGGAGGCCTGCCCATGGGACACACATGTTTACTTTCAGCAAGAGGCTTCAACATGTGAAGTACAGACTTAAGAGATGGAATAAACAATGTTTTGGGAACCTTCATGCTCAGAAGTTGGCTGCTCAGGCCAAGTTGGATATCATCACCCGTCAGATTCGGGACCAAGGGTTGACCTCGGATCTGAGTAGAGCTGAGTCCTTGGCTCTCAGGGGATTAGAAGAGTGGGAGCTTCGGGAGGAGATCTTCTGGAAGCAGAAATCTCGTGTTGATTGGCTTCAGGAGGGGGATAGGAACACTGCTTTCTTTCATAATTCGGTTAAGGCTCGGAGGCAGAGTTGTTCTATCTCCTCTCTGGTTTCACCTGAAGGGGCTCATCTCTCCTCCAATGCTGATATTTCCAGGGAAGCTGTCAATTATTTTTCAAATCTCTTTTCTAGGGAGGCTCTTGCAGCTGGGGCTGAGGAGAGGGCCATCTTGGAGTGTATTCCCCACCTGGTCTCTGCTGAGATGAATGGAGCTCTCTTATGTCCTATTTTGTTACCTGAGCTGGAGAAAGTGGTGTTTAATATGAAAAAAGGTAAGGCTCCTGGCCCGGATGGGTTTCCGATTGAGTTCTTTCAGGAGTTTTGGGAAATAATAAAGTTTGATCTCCTCGAGGTGGTTCAGGAATCACATAGGAACAAACAGATGCTCAAGTCCATGAATTCTACTTTCTTGGCTCTCATACCTAAGAAGGAGGGGGCTAATCAGTTGGTTCATTTCAGGCCTATTGCGTTATGTAATGTTGTGTACAAGATCATCACTAAATTGATTGCGGAGAGACTCAAACCACTCCTCGATACTCTGATCTCCAATGAGCAGGGTGGTTTTGTTGAAGGAAGACAAATTTTGGATGGTGTAGTGATAGCAATGGAAGCTATTCATTCTATGGCTCAGTCTAAGGAGAGGGCAATGTTCATTAAACTTGACATGGCAAAAGCGTATGATCGGGTGAGCTGGGAGTTCTTGCAAAAAATCCTCTTGACTTTTGGCTTTAATGAGGAGTGGGTTAAGTGGGTTCTTAGTTGTGTGACCTCGTCCTCCTTCTCTGTTCTCATTAATGGGGAACCTTCTGCCTTGTTTAGTGCATCTCGGGGTCTCCGGCAAGGGGACCCTCTATCTCCGTATTTATTCATTCTCATGGCGGAGGGCCTTGGAAGATTTATTAAGTCTCAGGTGAGGCAGGGTTTTATCCAAGGTTGGAGCTGGAACAATCATCTTCCTCCCTACTCCCATCTTCAGTTTGTGGATGATACTAGGTTGATGGGCATGGCGAGAATTAATGAGGCAGTGAACTTCAGGAGAGCCTTAGACATCTATTTGAAGGCTTCAGGTCAGAGTATTAATGATGGCAAATCCTCCATTTATTTCTTTAATACCCCTCGGCTCATTCAGAGCAGGATTGCTAGGATCCTTCGGTTTCAGATTGGTTCTCTTCCCCTGATGTACCTGGGGATCCCTTTGGCTCTGGGCTCTCAGCGTAGAGAATACTGGCAGGGGATTTTGGATAAATTTCGGAGTAAGGTCAGTCATTGGACGTACAGATGGTTATCTTCTGCTGGGAGAGTGGTTCTTCTTAAGACTATGATGCAGGCTCTCCCCATTTATAGGTGTTGTGTGCAAGTTTCCCCTTCCACCTTTGTGCAAGAATTTGATGCTCTGTCTCGAAAATTTATTTGGTCTGGTAGCCTTCTTTCTTCAAAGTGGAGTTTAGTCAAGTGGGAGTCGGTTTGCAGGCCGAAGCATGCCGGGGGCCTTGGTCTTAAGTCTATGGCTCTTGCTATCACGGCCTTGGCTGCCAAGCTTTACTGGAGGTGGTGCAACCATCAGGATCAGGATTGGGCCAAGATTCTTTCCCACAAGTATCTTCCTGGTGTTGATAGCCTTGATGTGCCTCGGCTTGGTTTGTTGGGTAAAGGTTCTGGTATCTGGGAGACCCTTAAGAAGGGAGCCCAGTTGATTAAGGAGGGTCTCTTCTGGATCTGTGGTAGAGGTTCTGATGCTTTGTTTTGGCAGGACTCTTGGGATGGCCACCCTCCTATTCTTTATAGCTTCCCTCAGTTGCAGCCTCTTTGCCATATTTTTTCTGAGGTTGGTTGGATAAAGGTGGAGCATTTTAAAACTGTCAAGCGTATTGGTCCGGTGGTGGTGGCTTGTTGGAAGGACCCGCAAGAGTGGCCCTTGGGGGGTTCTGAGGAGGATCGTGCTACCCTCACTAGAATTTTGGAGGGCAGGCTCTGCAGCTCCCTTAATAAGAGGGACGTGTTGGCTTGGAGTCCTAGTCCAAATGGTAAATTTACTGTGGCCCAAGGCTATGCTATGCTTGACAAAAACTTATATGGTCCCGCGGAGGTGCACTGGTGGAAGAAGGTTTGGGACAACTTTTCTTGGCCCAAATGCAATTTCTTCTTATGGTTGGTTGCTCAGAAGAAGTGCCTCACTTGGGAAAACCTCCGCAAGCGAGGTTTCCAGGGTCCTTCTATCTGCTTCCTGTGTTCACACAGTGACGAATGTACCTCACACTTGTTCTTTCTTTGCCCTTTTTCTAGAGAGATTTGGCATAGATGGTGGGAGGCTTGGCAGCATGGTTGTATACATGCTTCTTCCCTAATTGAATTTTGGGAGAGTTTGGGTAGGCCTCCAGCGAAGACTCCTTTCTTGCAGGTGGCCTGGTCTGTTGGGCCTATTTTTATCCTCTGGAACCTTTGGTTGGAGAGGAACCGCAGAGTCTTTGGTGGCTCCAATTTGGGGAGTTTTCAGCTGTGGAAGAAGATAATTAGCAGGCTTCAGGAGACTATTTCTGCTAAATGTGATATGTCTGAAAATATTGATCCTGGTGATCTTGCTATCTTGCGGAATTTGAACCTGGAGGACAATAGAAGGGGAGGCATTGCAGGAAGAAGACCCCGTCATGTCAGGCAACGTGTTTGTCGCGATGGGATTTGGTCGCCTCCCCCGGTGGGGGTCCTTAAAATTAATACTGATGGTTCTTCTCGTGGGAACCCTGGTCATGCTGGTGTTGGAGGTATTGGGAGAGGTAATGATGGTGGTGCTGTGTTTTTCTTCTCTATTTACAAAGGTCAACACTCTAATAATCTGATGGAGGCTCTTGCTATTTTGATTGCTATTGAACGTGGATGCTCTTTAGGCTGGAGGAGGATCATTTGTGAGTCTGACTCTCAGATTGTGGTGGATATGTTGAACAATCAGAGGTTGGGTGATGTTAGCTGGCCTCTGTGGTCAGACAGATTCTGAGTCTATGCAGTTCCTTGGATTTTGTTTCCTTTTGTCATATCCCTAGGGAATGGAACAAAGTGGCTGATTGTTTGGCAAAGTGGGCTTCTGAGAATGTGGATGGTTGGGATATTAGTGGAAGGGAGGTCTTACCCTCTCATTACCTTGAGATCCTGGAGAGGTTATTAGTGGAGGACATGAATTTGTAAGGGTGTTTTAGGTGTTTCTTGTGGTGGTCTTGCCTTGGTGGGCCTCTTGCTTTTGCTTTGTATTTACGTTTTGTTTGAATAAAAATTTTACCCCTCTTTTTCAGAAAAAAAAAAAAAGACTAACTCAAGACCACTGCCTAAAATATTTGTTAAAACTTGAGGGAATATTGTGTAATGGCTCTATATTCCTTTAAATAAGTATTCCATTTCTAATTATTCCCTCCAATATACATCACCTTAAATGACAAATCTCATTGAATGATAAATCCTTGTCACAAAGAATGAATTACTTGTATTTGTCTCACATTGTGAAGTAATAACCAAACACCACCATTGTCACCCACCATGATTTTGCAAAGCCTTAAAATGCAAGACAAAGATCAACAATTAAATCATTAGCCAACTTCTCAATGATTCTAAGTATAAGAAAAGTCTCCAATGCTTCACCTCTGTGAACATCACCTAGATGCAATTGATTGCTGCTAAATAGACCTTCATTTTTATTTAAAAGGGAGATTTATTGTCATTTTTAAATATCAATTACGGTACCCTAAAATGGCTCATTTATTTCTGAGAGATGAAATTGTAAAAATCTGCTCATAGAGGTGAACATCACCTAGATACCCTAATATTGCTCATTTATTTCTGAGAGATGAAATTATAAAAATCTGCTCATAGAGGTGAACATCACCTAGATGCAATTGATTGCTACTAAATATACCTTCATTTTTATTTAAAAGGGAGATTTATTGTCATTTTTAAATATCAATTACGGTACCCTAATATGGCTCATTTATTTCTGAGAGATGAAATTGTAAAAATCTGCTCTTATAAAAATCCGCTCATAGAGGTGAACATCACCTAGATGCAATTGATTGCTGCTAAATAGACCTTCATTTTTATTTAAAAGGGAGATTTATTGTCATTTTTAAATATCAATTACGGTACCCTAATATGGCTCATTTATTTCTGAGAGATGAAATTGTAAAAATCTGCTCATTTATTTCTTGTAAAAATCAAATAGTCGCAGCTCATTATTTCTTGATGGATTAAAGTGTAAAAATTTACCAAACAACGCTAATTGCTTGCTCCCAGAAATACATAAATAAAAAGTACAGTCTTAAAGTTCTTCACCAACTGTACTTTGTTCAGAAGATGTTCCCATGCTTTTTTTAAGTGATCATTGCTAATAATTGATGTGCCACTATCATTAGTTTTCTGAGATGTTTCCAAATTACAGTTCGAAGGTGGTGGGTAGTCTTGTGTGTAGAATTAGATCCTGCCACTTGTCTTGTGGTTGAATATATAAGGAGTTAGTGCCACAACAATCTTAAAATATATTAGATATTTGAGAAATTTGTTGAATATAAAAGATATCTAAAATTTGGCTCGTCTTCTACGCTTGTAGATAAGATTACAACATAAAATTGGTTGATAATTTGTCACACATATTTTGTCGCTTGCTCAAGGAAAAACCCTTGCTTCTTTCTTCATTGAGATGTTAAATCCCGAACACTCCCTAGATGATCCTTTATGCTAAATCTGTTTATTCTTTCCTCTCTTTTATTTTGCATAAAAACTTTTTAAAACATATTTATTCCCTAATATACTATTAGCCTGTTAGTTTCCTCGATGACAGTGCGAACAGATTCGTACAATCCTCGAACAGCTTTCCGCACGGATACCCCGTTTTTATTTGTGACAAATTCGTCAAATTTATCGTTTTTTATTTGCGACAAATGCGTCAAGTTCCTAAATAAGTTAGGAGTACTACTCCATGATTTCTCTTTCTGGTGCGTACTCAATGTTGAACCTAGGCAACGATGAAGACGTTCTAAACCAAAACTTTCGTAGAGAAACAGATTCGACTGTCAGAATACGATTTATCATTTGAAACGCCTCCACAAAACAAAAGCCATTGCAAAACATTTAAATTCCTCAAAACCAGAGACCAAAGAATGCAAGAATACCAATAAAATATCCCTCCAGTATATATTAGCAGCAACCAGCCACGTTCCACTCACCAAAATATGTCCCGAATTGTAAGAAAATAATAAATACTTACAGGCCATTAAACATCGATTATATTTACAAAACAAAATATTTTTAGTCACCAAACCACTCTCAAACAAAAACCCAGAATACCTACAACAATTTCTACCCTAACCCCCAAAGAATAAGTCAGTTAACACCACTTCAGCAAAATAAGCCGCCACATCAGCGAGCTGGTCACAAATCATCATCTAGAAAACCAAGGAAGCCGCCAAAGCAACGAAGCCCAGGACGACACCAGAGGCCAGAGAAGGGGCGTCGCTCGTAGGCGCAACAGCGGGGGCGTCGCCAGGTGACATGGCGGGGCCCTCCTCAGATGGAAAACTACCGATAGGAGCAAATGCGGGCGACGTAGCTGGCGCACCAACCTTACTACGGCGGCCGCCCTGGGACATAACAACGACCACGATCTTTTGCCCCTTCTCGCAACGGCCCTCGGCGCCACTGATGAAGTAAAACGGCCCCGACCTTGGAAACTTGAACACCGTTTGCCCGTCATCGTAGCTCGCAAGAGGCGCTGTGGTGTTGCACTTCTGGAACGCCTCCTGAGCCACCTGCAAAACCGAGTCCTCCTTTGCCGTATACTTGAACACTGAAACAAAAAAACACAGACATTACCCTTCCAGAACCCTTTCTTGACAAATAACAGGATTTTTTTTTCAAAATATACTTACAGAGACTGTCGCCGACATGAAACCTACGCCTTTCGGCCCACTGGTTATAGCTCTCAGGTTCGGACCCCGTGGGTACACTCCACCCACTCTTCCCTCCCACTGTGAACTCATTTGCCGCCGCAATCTGTAATACGAGCAGAAAACAAGCCGCCCACATGCAAGCTCTATTAGCGCCAGAGAAAGCCATTGCTAAAGTATTTAGCTTGGGCTAAAACCAGCACCAAAGATAGCACAGGTGCTAAGCAACAGAAAATACCAGAGCCAGATAACAAGAAGATCAGATTGTGTGAATGCAGAAGAGCAGGATGCACAAGGGTTTTTGTAAGCAGATGGGGAGCAAGTAGCCGTTGCAGAGGCTCGTGCCCCGAGGCTTAGGCTAAGGCTCGGAGGGAGGTATCCGTTCTCGCACCTACTGTCAGGATGCCAGGTGGCAACCGAGTCACAAGAATCTGATGACGTGTTCGTTGGAAACGGAGGAATTTGTTGGTAGGGAAATGGGGTCCTGACAGGGTTGGTAACTTCTAAAACAATCGTCGGAATTTGGGGACCTTTATTTCGCTTTCGGTGACACTTGGACTGGTGTTGTCCTCGGTTTGGTCGTGGCTTTGGCATCTTTGGGGACATGCGGCATAAAGATCTATTTATGCGTGTGACGGGTCGCATTTTGGCAACGTCCACCCATGCTAGTCGTTGGAAAGTAAACCCTTACAGTTATTTATTTGTCCGTTTCTTTTGTAGATTCCTTCAATTTTTGTGAAATTTTGTTTAGAAAGGTATTTAATTGACATTGAGAATATATTTGTGACCTTTTTTAGTTTATGTGATGGACCAATCAAAATTCATTATTTTCTTTTTTATACATTATATTTTAATTTTCTTAAAGTTAAATGTACGTTTTTTAATTTTTTAAATTGCGAAAATTATTTTTCCTTCATTTTATTGGCTAAAAAATTTTGAGCAATAAAGACGGATTTTTAGGAACCATAAACTTTTTATCTGAGTTTTTCAAGTATTTATTTTCTACCACAAAACCACAATAAAAAACAAAAGCTGCAAAGGTGAAGTTTCTATCAAAATGTGCAAGAATAGTCTTGTTTTTATTTGTTGTGTCTGCTATGTTTTAGCAACAATGTTGATATTATAACAACTTAATAGTAATCTTGAAATTTGTCAGATGGTGAAGTTGTTACAAATAGGAAACATGTATTGTCCTTTCAAAATTAACAATCTGTGTATTCAGATCAAATACAATGAACAACTTGCTCTGCTTATTATGAAATACAACAAATAACCACAAAACTATATCTCCAACAAT
Organism: Sequoia sempervirens; assembly: GCA_007258455.2. Classification (NCBI taxonomy): domain Eukaryota; kingdom Viridiplantae; phylum Streptophyta; class Pinopsida; order Cupressales; family Cupressaceae; genus Sequoia; species Sequoia sempervirens. The sequence goes on from VDFB02299493.1 coordinate 20,594, forward strand.
ACGAGGGCTACACTCCTTAAAACTAGTTGATAACTGTTGTCTGGTGGCCAAATGTCTTTCCTTTACTCTCCTAGTTTTATTCATTACATAGTTGTTAGACAAGGGGTTACAAGAAGTCTTACGTTATGTTGAATTTGATCCTTCATTCCTCTTGAAAACAAGCCCAACATGTTGTCATCCAAAACACCTTCCACTTGCAAGCTGAGGGGTATGAACTGGTCAATGTATTCCTTAATTTTTCGTCAGTTGAAAGCTTGGTTAGCTTATTATAAAATTATTGTTGCAATTCGAAATTAGTTCATCTGCAATGATTAAGAATGTGATAATAAAGTTTTTTTTTGTCCACATAATCAATTATACCATATGAATTGTTGTGGCTTCAAATAAAGAGACATAGAGGGGCAATAACTACTTTTTGTTGGGATGGAACTTCTTATAATTTGACAAACTACTTTTTTTAACATATCCATCTGACTGGATCTTGGCCAACAAGTTTTCATATCAATTTTGTGAATAAAATTTTGGGGACCCAAATGAAAATCTTTGATTTGTGCTCTTGGTGAGATAATTGATTCTATAGGCAAATAACATTGAATTTGAAGCCAAGTGCATTTAGGCAATGAAGCCCCGCAATTGGGTCATTTGTTGAGGAAGGTGGTTCAAAGTTTTTTATGTATTATGTTGAAGTTTAAACACAGATCAACTCATATCATTGATACAAGTGCAATATTATGGTGTCTCCTTCACTTCTGAACCCATATCCTCCTTGGAAGGAGTCTTCCATGACGTGGCAGTGGACCATACACCTCCTTAGATAGAAGGCCCTGGTCTATAATATAGGCTAATCAACAACTTATGCACTTGAGTTTTCCTTGCTAAGGCAAATCCAATGAATGTTATATTTTGCAAATCTTGAAAACTTCCCAAGTATGAGAAAATAGGGTTGGAAAAAACTTGTATTATTTTGATTGCCTTGTTGAGATGTATCCAATGATTGCTATATTGCAATACCGAGTGAAAACCCAAATCTATATACCTTTTATTAATACCCCCCTTGTCAACCCGGTTCAGAGGAAAACCCTTAATTCTTATGTATTAAAAGTATTTTATTTGGACCCACAATTAGATAATGAACAAAAGTGTGAACTGGATTCTTAGCAGAATGATTGTATATCTGAAGAGAAGATAAAGAAAAATTGGGGAAAAAATAACTAATTTACTTGGGATATTGTCCAAGCAAAGGGTTTGATAACGATAGTAATAGAAGTTTAGTACTACTTTTTAAAAAGATTAGAATGATTTGCATATATACTGTAGATCGACAAGATAAAAAGTGTCCAATTACAGAATAAATATGCAAGAGAAAAATACAGAAGAACTAGATGATATGAGTGAAAAGAAAGCAGAGCATTTATTGGAGTTAGCCATTTTGAGGGGAATATCTTCCAAAGTCTTACAAGAACATGTTTAAAGAAGACTATCATGCTTTATGAAATAGAGTAAAGAACTCCAAATAAATTCCTCCAAATAATTTCACTGCCTCTTTCTGGCAATCTATCAAAACAATGTTGTGGACTTGAAATAATGTTCTGGAAATAACAAGCAGACAAAAAAATTGGCAATGTCAGGAAACCATTTGCATTTTTGTAAACTCGCTCTAGTCTCTCCATAAACACACCTTAAACAACAATGTCAAAATTTCCAACTATACTTTAACATTAGTGAACATGTCAAAATTGATATAAAGGGATTGAATTGCAAAACCTTGCATCTCAAAAGAACTAATTTTACACTATAAATTGATGACACTTTACAAAGTTATGAAGATCTCAACCAATTTTTGAAATATTTATGATCTAAAAATATACAAACTAAAGAAAGAATATTATGAAGATTTCAACCAATTATTTTTGAACTATTTATGATCTTAAAATATACAACTAAAGAAAGAATGACAAAGCTAAAATAATAACTATAATCTTGCAGCCCTAAAGCCTGATGAATGATTCTAAATAGGAGGTGCTTAGCTCTCAATTTAGAAATCCTATGAGTCAAAAATATCAATATTTAATCTCCTTGAACATAACTTTCATCTTGCTAAATTAAGCATTTGACATCTAACTGTTTTCAGAGTAATTCACCTTTGCATTTGTAAAAGGCCCTATTGCTATGAAGTTCCTTTCAAATGTTGTAGGACAATTTTTAATTTTTTAAGTGAAGAAAAATTGAGAGTAGTTATGGTTTTGTTTTACTTTTTTTAACGATAATGGAGAAAGATGACTGGAATGTTGTTGTCAAATATGAAAACCCTTTAATCACCTATAATTTGTATAACTATTTTTTTGAAGTTCCTCTCAAATGTTGTAGGACAATTTTAATTTTTTAAGTGAAGAAAATTTGAGAGTAGTTATGATTTTGTTTTACTTTTTTAACAATAATGGGGAAAAATGACTGGAATGTTGTTGTCAAATATGAAAACCCTTTAATCACCTATAATTTGTATAACTATTTTTTGTCATTATTTTATGAACAATTATTTTCCTTTGTATGGGAAGACCTATTAATAGCAAACATTTTGTTTCTTAAACGATAATGTCTATATTTCTAGGTTAGGATTTAATTAGGCTAAAAAAATTGAGTTCAATTATAATGGTTACTATTCAGTTATGGTGCATGTCAAGATTCAATTAAAGTCATTATTTAATTAGGATTCAGAGTTAAGGTTAGAGTTCAATTAGGGTTAGGGTTCAATAAATAGTTAATTAGAATTAGGGTTAGAGTTAGGAATTCATTAGGTATATGGTTACAATTATATTAGGGTTAGGGTTCAATTTGGGTTATGGTTTAATAAGGGTTAGAGTTTAATTAGGCTAAAAGTTTGAGTTCAATTAGGTTTATTATTCACTTGGGTTAGGGTTAGGGTTAGGACTAGGGATCAAATAAGGTTAAGGTAAGGGTAAGGATTAAAGTTCAATTAGGGGTGTGATTTAACTGAAGTTCAATTAGGGTTACTATTAGGGTTACAATGAAGGTTCATTTAAGGTTATAGTTTATTTAGGGTTCAAAGTTAATGTTATAGTTCAATCAGGGTTAGGGTTCAATCAAGGTTCTATTTGGATTAGGGTTAAAAAGTTAGGGTTAAGGTTAGATTACAATGAGGGATAAGTTTTTGGAGGATAAATTTTCATAAGTTACATATTAAATAAATAAGTTGGACATTTGTTGGTACTTGAAGTCTAGAGATTATTCATTTCATGCATTGCAAAAGGGTTGGAAGTTGAGACCAAAACCATGATTATCTTCTAGGACTTGACATCTAATTACATGAAAGATTGAGATTGAATGATATTATTGAGGAATTTACATTTATAGCTCTATGTTTTGAGTATATTGGGGTCTTTTAGAAAGAAAATAATTCTATTTATTTCTTCTAAAATAGGTCCTTACCAATTCTCATCTAAAAATTTTAAAAAACCTATTATTTTTTATGTTGCATGTTTTATTTTTTTTATAAGTAAATATTTATTCAATATATTTCTATAAAATAAAAAATTATTAAAAAAAATATTGTGTTTTTAATATTTTTATAAACAAATAATTTTATAAAGTTATATGTAAAATGTTACCAATACTCTTACAATATATTTCTTTATAAATAAATAATTTTATCAAGTCAAATATATTTAAGGAAGTTGATTTTATTAAAAAAGAATGAAAATAAATTTAACTATATTTTACATATTAAAATTTAAAAATATAATTAAAAAATTAAAAAATTAAACAAAAATAAAATTCATCTACTTCTTCATTATCATATTTTTATGTTTAAACTAAAAATATGAATTATTTGAATTAATAATTTTTTTAATAAAAATAAATAAATTTATTATAAAGCTTATGGGTATTTAATGACTTACCTTTTCTCAAGTGAAAAGCCATATGCAGGTACAAGTAAATTAATTTAATCATTCATGACTTCTTGTTAGAGCTTTTTTCACTAAATTAGTAGATTTTTTTTTAATTGATGTTTTTTTATTTACAGAAACACCATCAAGCTTTATAATAAATTACAAGTAAATTGAGAATAGAAGTGATTTGATCTACTAATCACTTATTGACATGGTAAACAATCTCAATTATTGACATGGTAGACAATCTCAATTATTGACATGGTAGAGAGTAATTATATTTGATGGTGTATTAAGGTATTGAATTGTTTTATTGTAGCGTAATTTATTGGTATTCTCACAAATGAGTTGTTTATGTAAGGGGTATTGTTTTGTTTATAAAATTTCAATTCATAACTTAGTAAAAAAAAATAACTAATTACTTTGTTTATGTGGAATTGAAAGAGGTTGTGGGTAGTATGTAAATAGGAATGGATGCAAAAATCCTAGGAATATATAATATTATAAAAAAGAAGTTAGAAGAGAAACATAGCATATAGATTGATCAATTGTAATGGTAAAAATTGTATACATAGATTCATTTCCCTTATGTTTTGGGTTCACATTGATTAGAGTTTTTATTATGTAATAATAAGTCTACAACTCACATATTCCTATATTAAATCTAGTTTATTTTGTGTGGCATATAATGTCCCCATCTCAAAAATCGATAATGAATTTTAAATATCCCATTTACTACCTTAGATCAAATCTACATTTGCATAATTGATCTAAGACATTTTTTTGCTCACAAATTTAAACCTCAATTTTTAAAATTTAAGTTTCAAATTTAAAATTTTGTTGATATTTTTACTCCCTGTTGTGAGCTAACCTAGCACGTGTTTGTGTGGATTTGTGTGTTATATTATTGTATTTAAGGACATTCATTATTCCATTTCAATCATTTTGCTTGCCCTAATACTTTTACAAATCATTATAATATAATCATTGAGAATTCTAATAACATTCTCAAAGCATACATCATCATAAACATCTCAACATGCTTGCCTACGATCTTCGATCATTGTTCTAAAATTGTTGAATTGGTACACCTAAAGACCAATCAAAGGAGAATAAATCATAGATTAGAAAGTTCCCAAATAGTGTTAAAGGACACCATTCCACTTCAAACACAAGCCCAACAAGCTAAGGCATATTAGTTGAAGTTGACAATTTTCTACCACTTCACCTCTATAGGTCCAAGTTCAATTTCCACTATATCAATTTTGCAGGAATCAACCTAAAATAAAGTCAAGAACAATCATTATTTATGTTTTGCAAGCATGAATCTAAATTAGATTGAAGAAAAATTATTTTACATATTTTGAGGCATTTGTTTGGAAAAGGTTGTAATTTTTAATATATTTTATGACATCTTCAATAACATATTCCAACAATTTAGAAAATTGGACTATTATCATAGATACTTTATTGGACCCATATAAACTAAATTCTAAGTTTTTATTATTGTTCAATTATTTGTCCAAGGAGGAGAGACCCTATGGTGAAATGACAAGGCTTCTTGGTTGTAGTGTCAACAACCAAGGTTCAAACCTCGTGGGGTCACTCTCTACCATGTCAATAATTGAGATATTTTACCCTCATATTTTTGGGAGAGACCTTGTGGTGAAATGGTGGGGCTTCTTGCCTATAGTGCCAACAACCAAGGTCTAAACCTCGTGGGGTCGCTCTCTTCTGTGTCAAAATTTTAGATTTCTTACCCTGAATTTTCTTTACTTTATAGCAATATTAATTATTATCTTATAAAATTATGGTAGTGAAAAAAAGCGTAAAGGAAGTGTGTAAAGGAGGACGAATTTAACAAGAGCACAACAATAAAGAAGGTGGTGGATATTTCAACAAATGTGAGTGGTGATGTCAAAGAGCTAGAGAGGAGCATCGTAATAAGAAGATTCCTAGGCAACAAATTCACAAGGGAGGAAATTTGAAATTGGATCAAGGCAAATTGGAAGCAAGAATCAGTAATTAACTTCTTGCCAAAAGGGTTTTTTGCGGCATTCTTTGTGACAGAGCAAGACAAAAAAAATATTAAAAGGAGGGAATTGGAACCATGGTGAGGCACACCTTTATCTACAAAAATGGAGGCCAAATTTTAATCCCACCAATACAAAACCAACTGAAGGCATGATTTGGATTAGATTATATAACCTACCCTTTGAGTATTGGTTTGGAAATTATCTAACCGAAATCGATGATTCATTCAAAAAAATGTTGGAAGTGGATCTGAGGAATGGAGAATCCCCAATATTTGTGAGGATTATGTTGCCAACAATTCAAGACATTCCAAAAGCAATCAACATTCGCATAGAAGACGAAATCTGAAAATAGCAAGTAGAAGTGGATATAAAGAAATTTTGTTGCCTACACTATAAACAAAGAAATCATTTTAAAAAATATTGCCCCCAAAATTCAAAAATTATCACCGAAGAGATAAGAATGGAGGCCTAAGAAAACAAATGATCCCTAGGAAAAGGAGAAAACGAAAGAACTGGTGCAAGAGTTTCCAACAAATTATCACAATCACTCAATAGAAGATGAACACACAAGATTGACACCACAAGCTGACGAGGAGGTAGAAGAAGATAAATAAATTTGAAGCATTGGGATCTAAGGAGGAGTAGTGGAAAGATATGCAAGAATCAAAGGAAGATGAATTGGATATAGTGGATCCAAGGACTATAATTCAATCAGAAACAAAATTCCTCAAACCGAATTTGGTGACAAGAAGAAAGAAGGGAAGAAAAATGAACAAATAGAAATGCAAAGAAATAGTAGAGAAGAAAGATATGCATAATATTAAGGAGTACCTATTGAGGTATGATCTCAAGGATTCCAATCCCTTAGATTTCCATGAAGATCATCACATGCAATGTTAGGGACCTCAACGCCCCTAACAAAAGGTGTATGACCAAACGCCATATTAAAACAATGTTGGTTGAAACCTAATCTTATTCCAAGAGACAAAGAAATGACTTTATTCGTATCACATTACAAAGGATGGTAAGGTATTTATGTTGAAGCAAAAGGAAGTGTGAGGGGAATGGAAACAATATGGAACCCAAAGAAGGTGAAAGTCACAAAATTCTAAACGACAACCTATTGGATCTTGAGTAAGGTAAGGTGTAATTTCTTAGAATTAGATTTTTTATTTTTAATCTATATGGGCCCATATGAATAGAGGAAAATGCTAGATTGTGGGAGGAGTTGTCCACAAGAATATTAGAGAAGGATAGAAAGAGATTGATTATATGTAGGGATTTCAATGCTATTCTAAGTTTGAGAGAGAAGAGTGGGGAGATCTCACACAGGAAAGAATAGCTCATAAATATTTTAGAAGATTTGTAACAACAAACAGGTTGGCGGGTGTAGAAACAAAAAATAGAACATGTACATGGATGAATCACATATTGGGTTTCTCAAATATTTCTAAAAGGTTAGTTTTCTTTATGCTATATCAGCAAATTGGTTTGACACATTGAATCTATGGGAGAGCTCTATCCTTCCCTACAAGGGCTCTAATCATTATCCAGTGGAAATCATAATAAGCTCAAACATGTCACCAATAAAAGGATGTTTTAAATTTGAGATAATGTGGTTTAGATGCACAAAACTAGTAAAATAGCTTGAGAATTGATGTGTGAGTGCATCGGTAAAGAAAGGTACAATAAGATTTGTGTTCATAGAAAAAATTAGACACATTAAGGAGAACTTGAAAGTATGGAATAAGACAATTTTTGAGAACTTCATAAAAAAGGAGAGGATCGAGCAAAAATTGCAAATGTTGAATCAAAAGGTAATACCTAGTTTGGTATGTTCAATAAGGATTACTTAGAATAAAAGAGGATCCTTGTGAAACATGTAGAAATATTGGCAAGAGAGGAGATTTATCAGAAGAGAAAATACAGAGAAATGTGGCTTGCAAAGGGTGATTTGAACACAAAATTTCCACAATTCGATGAAAGTAAGAAGGGGGGGAAACAAGATATTGGAAATCATGATAGCAAAAGGTGTTGAAACATAGTCAAACAAATCCATTTGAAATGAGTCCATTATATTTTTCAAATATCTACTTGCACCAGGGGAAGTGGCAAACATTCGTAATATTGAGACATTGTTAGAATGCATCTTGACTATGATCTCACAAGTATTTAATGAAATCTTAAAGGGCCCATTTACAATTGAGGAATTGAAAAAAGCCACTTTTTCCCTTCACCGAAACAAAGCATCAGGGCCTAATGGCTTTCTGACCTCTTTTTATCATAAATGTTTGTAATTCATTGATTCCTGAAAATTTGGGATTCAGCCAAGGACTTCGAGACACAATAGCACAACAAGCAATTAGCGCTGACTTTAGCGCCGGATTTTAGTGTATTTTGAGCACATAAGTTGGACAATTTGGCTAGTGTTAAACTAGGCGCAAATAGGCATGGTCGGTTCAGCGTCCTATTTTGCGTTGACTTTTTTGTCGTATTTAGCGCCAATTTTAGCGTCAAAAAATCATTGCACCTCCATTAGTGCCTAAAATAGCGTTGGGAAGTAACGACAGAAATGGTGCCAAAATTGGCACCCAATTTGGCTTCTGGTTTTGCTTCCATGTCTACTCCCATTTTTGCTTCTAGTTTTGCTTCCAATTTTGCATCCACTTTTGCTTCTAGTTTTTCTTTCAGTTTTGCCTCTAAGTTTGCTTCCAATTTTGCATCCACTTTTTCTTCTAGTTTTGCGTCCAGTTTTGCCTCCAAGTTTGCTTCCAATTTTGCTTCCAATTTTGTTTTTGATTTTGCTTCCACTTTTGCTTTCGGTTTTGCTTCCACTTTTGCTTCTAGTTTTGCTTCCATGTTTGCTTCCAGTTTTGCTTCCGATTTTGCTTCTAGTTTTGCTTTTGGTTTTGCTTCCAAGTTTGTTTCCGATTTTGCTTCCAATTTTGCTTCCAGTTTTACTTCCAGTTTTGCTTCTGATTTTGCTTCCAAGTTTGCTTTCAGTTTTGCTTCCAGTTTTACTTCCGATTTTGCTTCTAGGTTTGCTTCTAGTTTTGCTTCCAATTTTGCTTCTAGTTTTGCTTCTAGGTTTGCTTCCAATTTTGCTTCCAAGATTGCTTCTAGTTTGGCTTCCATTGTTGCTTCATTTTTTGCTTCTAAAAATACTTCTTATTTTGCTTCCATTTAGTAATTTAATATGTTTTATTTCAATTTAATTAGTTAAATATATTGTGCCTCTTAAATAACTCATATGATTATAGAGTGAGTAATTTAATTATTTAACTCATATGATTAAATAACAATATAATTATTGTAACATGATCATCATCTATAATTAAAACAAGTGAATCAAATATCTATAATTTAATTGAATTTGACAACATCTATCCTGAGCAATAAATTAAAATCATCATACTTAATAAATATCCATCCAAAAATCATCGACCACTTTTAATATATATAAATTGACAAGTCAATACTGATAAGATCATCATCATATATAACTAAAACAAGTGAAAGTCGAATATGCCAGTACATCAAAAACATGTCAAAATGATACATGTCCAACAGTTGACATAAGTGAAAATGATACATGTACAAATGATATAAATAAAATTGTTAAATTATGTAACTCAAATTGATACAAGTCAAGATGATACATGTCTAAATGATATAGTGAAAATGATACATGTCAATATGATACAACTCAACAATATAGTACAGTAGGCCGTGAAAATGATACATATGATAGTAATAGTGAAAAGAGTCATCATAATGATATATCAGAAATGATCCATGATGTACTCTATATGATCATGAATGTCATTGGTTACTATCACCAACTATCTCATCATCATCACCATCCTGATCATCGTCGTCGTCGTCGTCATCGTCATCATCATCATTGTTAGCGGCCTCGATGTCTTCCGTATCTGTGTCATCATCATCCTCTGCCATGTGATCTGTACTGACAGAACCAATATTTTGTGGATCTATATCATGTTGAGGATCATCTTGATCTTCTGGAAGACCCATGTTCTACAAAAAAATATATTTAAAATGAAAAGTTTTTATTTATTTCATGCAATAATTTTTTTTTTGTTATATATCTAATATTACAACATATGAGACAAAACCATAATCATATTACATCATATCAAAGTGCACATACCATAATAAAATTTCAAAAAAGTTACAGCTAATACTGGTGAGTCGGGACAAACTTACGTCAAAAACAAAGCTAATTAGGTTGGCAGACTTGAAGATCAATCCAGTATTTGGTGGAAGAGGAAGAAAGATGACTAGAAATCTGGAGGCCCACCATAATGGATTTTGGTATTCAACCATGAGAGCATAAGAGAGAGCTGATATCATGTATCAAAACATTAAGCATGCATTCTTCTAGCCAGCGGAGAAGGAGATGATTACTTTGCTTCATTTTCATTTGCATAACCATATCACAACGTGGGAACCAGAAGACCAAGGATTTTCGGTTGTATGTGGAGGTAATGGATGTGGTCCAAACTTTAGGAGGGGCAAGAAGGTCAATGTATGATCCTAATGAAATTGAGGAAGAATGGCAAGAGAGGGACAGGAAAAATAAAATCAATACAAAGTTTTAAGGATTTGTCAAGTGAGTAAGAGAGTTATGGGAGCAACCTCATCTAAAATATTTTGAACTAGAGTTTGATATACCATTTAGAGAGCTTGGTTTTCATGGAGTTCCTTTTAAAGCCTCTACTTTTATTGTTCCTATGGTAAACTATTTGGTAGAGTTGGTGGAATTACCTTTCTTAGTAATCACTATTAGTGAGATTGAGATTGTTAACCTTGAGAGAGTAGGACTTGGGCAAAAGGTATTTGATATCGCTATTTTTTTCAAAGACTTCAAGCGGGATGTACTCTGCATTGACGCCATTCCTCAATCTTCACTTGATGGCATCAAGGAATGGCTGAACTCCATGGATATAAAGTATTATGAAAGCATAATGAACTTGAACTGGTGGCCAATTTTGAAGAGTATTACAGATGATCCAGATAAATTTATTGAAGATGGTGGTTGGGATTTTTTGAATATGGAAGCTAGTGATTCTGATTATGATCATTCAGAAGAGTCAGATCAAGGATATGAAACCTCTGATGTAGAAGAGGAATTAGAATCAGATTTCATGTAGCCACCGTCAAGAGTGTTACAAGCCAACAAGATGGAGGGAATTCTTATATAAGGATAATTTTCAATGTTGCAGGTATCGGCTTTAATTCCATCTACAATGGCCACATTGAAATTCACTAGCAATATTTATGCTAAGGAAATTTCCTTTAGATGCAAGGATTCAAAGCACATCAACCATGTGGTCCAAATTATTAAATCCCAGAGATGATCTGTAGCAATGAAAGAGTCTGAAAAGGCAGAGAGAGCTACACTGGTGACTCAAGAGAAACTTCAACTTTCAAAAATAAATCCAATTAATCTGGCAGATGTGTGGATCAGGCCAGCATTTGGTGGAAGAGGATGAAAGATGACTGGAAATCTGAAGGCCCACCATAATGGATTTTGGTATTCAACCAAGAGATCAGAAGAGAGAGCTGATATCATGTATCAAAACATTAAGCATGCATTCTTCCAGCCAGCGGAGAAGGAGATGATTACTTTGCTTCATTTTCATTTGCATAACCATATCATGGCGTGGGAACCAAGAAGACCAAGGATGTCCAGTTTTATGTGGAGGTAATGGATGTGGTCTAAACTTTAGGAGGGGAGATCCCGATGCCTGCCAAGAGGCATAAAGTGAGATGAATTAAGTTCACCTACATTTCTTCCAAAGTTTACTTCCATTTTTTATGACTTTTTTTCTTGACTGTCAGAGAAGAAACTTCAGCTTTCAAAAACAAAGCCAATTAGGTTGGTAGATGTGTGGATCAGGCCAGCATTTGGTGGAAGAGGATGAAAGATGACTGGAACTCTGGAGGCCCACCATAATGGATTTTGGTATTCAACCATAAGAGCAGAAGAGAGAGCTGATATCATGTATCAAAACATTAAGCATGCATTCTTCTAGCCAACGGAGAAGGAGATGATTACTTTGCTTCATTTTTATTTGCATAACCATATCATGGCGTCAGAACCAAGAAGACCAAGGATGTCCAATTTTATGTGGAGGTAATGGATGTGGTCCAAACTTTAGGAGGGGAGATCCTGATGTCTGCCAAGAGGTATAAAGTCAGATGAATTAAGTTCACCTACATGTCTGCCAAAGTTTACTTCCAATTTTTATGACTATTTTTCTTGACTTTCAGAGTTTACTTACAAATTTGAAATTTATTCCTGGTCATTTTGATGAGGATATATTCAGCCAATGTGTAAGCACCTTTTGTTTGTATCACAAGCATTTGTGCATTGCAAGAATTATGATTATCTATGGTCTACAGCTATGTTGTCTCACTTATTGGATCTTCTATTTCAATGTTTTCTATGGCCTTCTTTGTTTGAGGTAGCACCTAACAATCCTACCTCCTTTCCTTAGCTGAGAAGTGGATTTGAATTTGGAAATATTGCACTTTAAAACTAGCTATGGTTTAAGGAGAGCTATTCTAGCTTTGTTCTTGACACCCTCAATCTTCAATAAGGACTTAGATGCATGGACTGAAATGCAAACTTTCAAACTTAGATTTGAATGTGCATAATTTGATTGATTATGGTTTTCACAGGCAATTGTCTTTACATGACTATTCTAGATTGTCAATACATGTAATAGTGACTGCATCCTTATCAAGTTTGGCTACCCTTATTCAGAATGCCTTGGCCTTTGGACTCAATACAAAGTTGTGCATTGTTATTCCATATTTGTAACATGTAGGACATTTAAGGGGTACAACATATAGAAATTCAGTACTGTCATCCAAGGAAAACTTACATATGGTGTATTAAGAACAAAAAAAAATGCTTTTATTAGGGTTAATGCTCTCTTCCCTCACGTTGCTGATATTTTCCCAAAAACATTTTTTTGTAATTATTTCAACATATCTCAAAATTCAATGTATTGATTAACATTTGTTACTCATTTCAGTTGTTTATGCAAATGATGCATATATGTTAACTCGATCAATGTTGTTACTTTGGTAGTTTGACTTCTATGACAACCAGCCATTACGCGTTTCATCTACATCCTTCTACTATTTATTCATGCACATAAACAATCATCTTGTAATCATAAGATTTGAGCTTTATTTACTCATCCTATGCGTCAATAAATAACTCAACACAAGAGATGCAAATTGACATATTAACAAAACAATATCCAACTAAGTTATTGAAACTCAACTATTGATACCTCGTTCTCCATCCATATTACAAAATCCTTCCACTTTTTGTTTTGTAACATATTCTTTTCAAATTGGTTTGGATGGTGGCCATATTTCTCCTCCTGTCAAAACATGGCACATGGACTACTTAAACTAATTAATATGTTGCAATCATTTACTTTTTCCAAGGAAATAAAATATATATATCATTTAACATATTAAATATACTTACAAATGTATAGATCAAGGGTTGTAAATCTTTCTGGCCACTGCGATGCGTGGCACGAAGTTTCTCAAGCCTAGCCTTGGAGGCCTTGTCCTGAAACATATACTAATTCAATTTAACCATGCACAAATAAAATTTAAATATCATTTAATAAATTTGATATAATATTATGAGAAAATTCAAATACCTACGTACTCTCCTCACTGGACTTCCTTCGGGCATCAGACTTCTCATATGCTTTTACACGCTCTTTCCATACTTTCACACTTACATCAATTGGCCTTCTTGTCTGCCTTAGCTCAGGAGGGATTTTTTTTATCTTCTTTGTTTGGTTGCACCGAAATCTCTTGCAATTTTGAGACATTTGTAGCTTTATCTTCTTTATAGAGCAACCTGTGCCAAAATCAGTCTCCATGTCATGTGGATAACTACTTTTTTTAGTTGCATGGGTATCTGTGAGAATGGAAAATGTAGATGGTCTTTGAACCATTGAAGGCATGATTCCTTCAACCTATTCACAAACATTTTCCTAGTCTTCATCATTCGGACTTCCCCTGAAACCACCTCGTATTCTATCTTCATATTGTAGCTACCAATGCAAGATTGATAACATAGCGTGGTGGAAGAAGTCTGTGTCCCAAGAGCGGCTGGGACATTGGAAGTCTCTGCTCCCTATTCCACATTCTTAGAGTTTATTGTCACTGATTTCCTCTTGGATATTTTGTTTGATCCAGGACTAGTTGGGGAATCAATTGATTGCCTTTGACACAATTGATTTGTTTGCAATGTTTCAAGGGTGTTACTAGATTGTTTTTCTATGTATCTGGCAATCTTTGTCCAGTCCACATTAACCAATTTTTTCACTGCCTCTACCCCCAATATGGAAGCCAATTCCTCTTTATCTTTGTCAGTCTCATGTCCCTAATATATATATATATATATAAATTATATTTCTTCTTTTAAATTTAGAAATAAAAAACTAAAAACTACAATTCCTCTTTATCTTTGTCAGTCTCATGTCCCTATATATATATATAAAAAAAAATTATATTTCTTCTTTTAAATTTTGAAATAAAAAACTAAAAAGTAAAATTCAAAGAAACAATGGAAACATTTACAAATCTATAAATTGACAATGAATTACCTCATTGTGGCTATAGTTTGCTGACAATGCTCACTTCCTTCTATTTCTTAACATTTTGAGGCAACCTAGGGAAAATTATTTGTGTGCAGTTTGTGGAGGCAAACAAAGTACACATTATGATATTGCTATCAGGATTCAACCGTATAGTTTCGAGTCAAACTCATTGACCCATGTTTCATGAGTAGTGGTTCACCGGAACCCATCTCTCATGATATCGAATGGTCCACTTAGCACTCATTGCATCTAGGTGATGCTCACAGAGGTGAAGCACTGGTCCGTCCCGGGAGGTCACCCATCCCAGTACTGCTCCAGCTCAAGCGCGCTTAACCAGGGAGTTTTCTCCAAGGTTAAGCCCGCTTGAGTTGTTACCCCATTTGCAAAACCTTCAGCAAGTGTTGTGCCTTATGAACCATTCATTATAGAGCCCCTTTAGCTCATCAATTGATAAGTAGGAAAGTACACATTGTCAGGTATGAAAGTTTTGTTTTGTGGGAAAATATGTTTGTTGGGTTTTCTTAGTGTTGATAACCTTATCATGAAAACTCTTTCATAATGAAATATTGCACGAATTTTTCATGGATCGGTGACTATGGCGCGAATGGGAAAAACTAAGCAGTTTCTGCGTTTATTTTCAATAGTTGCTCAACAGTGACATGTTCGTTGGGTTTGCTTAGTGTTGATAACTTAGGGAAAATATGTTTGTTGGGTTTGCTTAATGTTGATAACCTTATCATGAAAACTCTTTCATAATGCAATCTTGCATGAATTTTTCATGGCATTGGTGATTACGGCACAACTGGGAAAAACCAAGCGGTTTTTGCGTTTATTTTTAGCAGTTGCTCAGCAATGACCGACCCAATTCCTAGATTTTCCAAACAGTTTACTATTTCCTTGATATCCATGTTAGGGAAAGAATACAGAGGCATCCTGGCTTTGTGCTCTAATACTTTGAGCCAAAGCTCAAATGGGTAGGGTAAAATTTTTTGTTGGTTTCTCAAAGGTTTTACAATTTATAATGATGGGACAATTTAGAGGTTTCCTAGATAGGTTAGGCCATGAACCAGTAAACAATCATGAATTCAAATGCAATACAAAGAGCAATAAACAATCACGAATTCAACGAAGAAAAAAAAATTGTAACCTTACCTATGGTGTCGCAAACTAAATCAAATTTCTCATCAGTTGCTAGTAACACGCTACTCTCTTCCTTCGTGCGTCATTTTTCCCTTTTTTGTCGTCTGATTTCTTCCTTCATGCGGGAAATTTTTAAATTTTTGATTTTGATTAAGTAGTCAGCACTTTAGTCGGCGTTAGTTAACACCAAGTTTAGCACCGACTTTTGGCCATTAATGTAATCTATTTGGGGCACTTAAACGGTGCCTAATTGAGCACCTATCATTGTTGTATAGTGATTATTTTCATTGTTGTGTATCACAGGATCCAAAGTGTTGGAAATAATTCCAACTCCTACCTTGTTTTTGTGAGCACCGCTTTCCCATGGCTCCATTAGCTTGGTGGGGTAGAGCGGTTTTTATCGCGATCCCACAAGGTGCTTCATCCTTCTCGGCAGTAGTGCGGTGAAAGCTTCTGTGGCGGCACGTGAATTTTCCTTTTGTTCCTGGCAGTGTTGTAGTGACTCCCGCAAATCTTCTACCATTGGCATGTGGTAGTGTAGTGACCACCGATGTCCCGCGGCTCCTTCATCAACTCGATGCGATAGAGAAATTTTTATTGTGATCCCGCAAGTTGCTTCTTCCTTCTTGGCAGTAGTGCGGTGAAAGCTTCTGTGGCAGCATTTTTATTCACAAAGGAGGCCATGGAGAGAGGACATGGACGGCGTAGAAATACTAAATCGCTGAGAGGAAAGTGGGTGGAAATAGATGAGACAATGGAATCTACAAATACAATAGAGGTAAGAAGAGAAAGCAACCTCAACCAAAGGAGGATGGTTTTTATGAATTCACAAATGCTACAACATAGAGGAGATATCAATATGTGAAATATATGACTAAAGTGAGGTTTTGTGTTGGATAGCATACTCGTTGAAATGATATAATTGGTGTACTAAACATTATTTACTATGTTGTGTATTAGAGGGGTGAGATGAGGCCATGGCAACAAATCGTCAATCCCATGGGTTCAATTAGATGGATTATGTCCGTTAAAGGGAGATTTCAAACACTGGTGATATGTCGATGGTACAGCTTGCATCTCATGAATCCATGAATGTCCCAAGAGTATGTTGTATGTCAATTCTTTATACAACACTTGGCAGATTATATCTTTGACAACTGGTCCTACTTGAATTGGTAGGACAATCAATCCTTGGGAGGATCTCTCTTCATCATCATATGCTTTTATTGTGATTTTCCTTCTACGAACAATAGCATTTTCAGAATATCTGAGTGCACAGACAAGTTTTAGAGTGCAGATATTTAAGCCAGATCCTCCATCTATTAGAACATGTTTAACACAATGTTTGTGGATCAATACCTCAATGTGGAGAGCAGCGTTATGTGGATGGGTGATGGATACCTCATCATGTTTAGAAAATGATAAGCAATGTGGTGCAGTCAAATGTCCCACCATAGTTTGAAATTGGAAAAATTCTAAGTTGTTTGGTATTGTGGTGGCCACTAGAGCTTGTTCTAAGATTTCTTTATGCGCTGGTAAAATCTTAAGAAGCTCTAATATGGATATTTGAGTGGGTATTTTTTGAAATGATCAACGATGTTATATTGAGTTGCAGGGACAACAGCAGTTGCTTTGGATGTGGAAGGGGTAGATCCTTTCAATGTTACCTTGGCTTGTCCTCTTGTGATTGCATTGATCGGTGAATTGTCTTGTTTTCCTTTGATTTTCATGACATTGATTTGGTTGTCATTTGCAACAATGTTGGTGATCAAATTTATTGGCACAAGGTCATTAATTTAATGTGAGGTGGTGTCGATATCACGATGATGATTTTTAGTTGTAATGATGTTTTGTTCATGTTCAATGATGTTGTTGTTCATTGGGTTATCAATTGTAATAAGATATGGTTTGTGATGGGTTTTGATCATCAACCACCTCAATATGGAGAATAGTGGTGTCATAAACATAGATCACATTTTTTCCTTTGGTGTTTGATGACGAGGACTCCCCCTTTTCATAATTTGGTAGAGGGTTCTTGAACACTCCATGATAATTATTTGTTTGGAGTCCTTCTACAAATATGGTCTTGTTTTCAATCAAGTCTTGTATCAAGTGTTCCAATTGCATGCAGTCGTTGGTTTTATGTCCTTTGTTTCGATGAAAGTTGTAGAAATGTGCATCATTCCACCATGGAGGCTTAACTTGTGGCTACCAATTTCTTGCCTCTGGTAATGTTATGAATTTAGCTTCAAGAAGTTCCTTTAATGTTGATTCTGATGATTATCCCACAGGTGTGAAACTTCTTCGATTTGAGGACATTCGATATGATGGTGTTCTAGATCCAGCATTACCTTGATTATTGTTTTGGTTGACATTTTGGTTGTTATTTTGGTTGTTGGGTGGATTTTTGTTCTAATTAGTTTTGGTGGCAGTTGTTGTTAAGTTGAATACAGGTTTTTCATTTTGGTTTTTAGTTGTGTCGTTGTTGTTACCCACATTCTTGTTTCATTTCCAAAACTTGGGTTTGTCACTGTTGTTGTAGTTGTTATCTAAGGAGTTTGATGTGTTGTTTTCATTGTAAATTTTTATGATTCCTCTTTTGACCAAAGCTTCCTCAATTTTAATCCCATTTTCAATCAATTTTTTGAATGTGGGTGGACATTGCAATTCTAACCTATAGCTCATCTCGCCATTTAGGTTATCAATAAATATTTTCATCTTTTCCTTTTCAGGTACAGGATGAGAATACCTCACAAATAACCTTCTCCATTTTTGTAGAAAAGTGAGGAACAATTCACCCTTTTTTTGTTTCAAGTTGCAAAGGTCTTTCATTGTTATATCATGTTGGATGTTGTAAAAATATTGGGTGATGAACTTGTTAACCAATTCTTCAAAGGTTCTAATTGGTGGTGCGAGTTTGGAAAACCATTCAAGGCATTGTCCCCCTAGACTTCTTGGGAACAACCTCATCAAATAAGTCTCTTCATGTGCAAACTCAAGACTCATGGTTCTAAATTCCCTCACATGATCTATTGGATTGGTTTTACCATTGTATTTGTCATACTTTGGGAATTCGCAATGTTTGGGAAAAGGAATTATGCAGATATCTTAATCAAATGGATATGGAAAAATTTATTGGATCAAGTATCGTTTTGAGGTTCCCCTTTGCATGTCAAGAATTTGTTGTTGAAGGTTTTTCATTTGATGAGTTAGGGAAACCACTTGTTCTGGATCATTTTCAGGCCTTTTGGGAGGTGCTTTTAATTGGTTAACATCAAATTCATCAAGAAATTTGACGCCTTTTTTAGCCAACATTAGGAGGTATTTTTCCCCATTTCTTTCAAAAATCTTTTCTAAGCATTTGTGGAAATTCGAATCTTGTTCAACATTTTCGATGTCTTTCTCAATTATGTATTCCTCTTCATTGTTGTGGATTCCATGGAAATGATTCTCTTCAGCTTCAACCATGTTGTTTTCTGTTTCATTGTTTTGAGTTTTGACGCTTTGAGTTCCAATATTTTGCATTTTGATGTTTTGTGTTTCTAGTTCTTTTTCCTTGAGTTTCTACTTTTGTAACCTTGTTTGGACAAGCACACAAGTGTTATACTTTGACTAAACTTTGATATTTGTTTGGAATAGTGCCAAGGATTACAACTAAGTCTAATAGAATGACAAATTCTATTGATGAGACTAAGCTTGATTTGATTATACCGCTTTGTTTCGTGATGAAAGGATGATAAATCCTGATGATGAAACTAGGCTTAACAATCAAAGATATGATAAGTTTGATGATTTAGAGACTTTGAGATGTTAGATCTTGGTTTAATTTGGATAATTCCACTTGTAGAGGTCAGTTTTGACAAGTTTAGACTCTGTGGTATCTGAGGAATTATTTTGGATTGAAAAAGATTCTAAATTTTGGCTCAAACTGCAAAACAAGGGATAATTTTAACTCTCGGATCTTGCATTTAATGGATGTGCTAAAACAGAGCCCGGATGTGCTAAAAGATTTGACAAATGTGCTAAAATAGAGAATGAATGTGTTGGAAGATTGCACAGATGTGCTATGAAACTGACTATATGCACTGAAACAGAGGGTTCAATGCACTAAAATATGCAGTGTATGCGCTATAACAGAGGGTCGATGCACTCAAATATTGACAATATGTGCTATAAAACTACCTAAATGCACTAAAATAGAGAATGAATGCACTGGAATATTGCACGAATGTGCTATAACAGAAGACGAATGTGCTGCAAGATTGCACGGATGCACTATAACAACAATCAGATGCGCTGAACTGGGAAATGTCATAGTTTCTTGCAAGTTTGTTTGATTTTCTAATTTTCTAGTCAAAGAATTGGTTGTTTCAAAGGATGTTTTCTAAATCAATATTTTTTTCACTTCCAATGTATGATATTTTTTTTAAAAAAAATTTACAAACACTTGGGTAAAACACATCAAACATGTATAACTTAAGGTTGTGTAGGACAATATTTACTGGATTCCCACTTGGATTTTACTCCAGGTACACCTAATTTTAGTAGATGATTAGAAGCTTGATCCCACTGGCTCCCCTCCACGACACTCACTTCTACGAGGTAGCCAAGCTTCAATACCCATGAATCTCCCATGGCATATTTCTCATCTCTACTAAAAGCCGCAAAAATGTGGGACGACTTCAAAGGTTAGACCTTTTGTGCCAGTAAATAGAATAAGGATTTTGGCCTTCTAAACAAGAGGTTCTAGATAGGCATTCCATTCCTGGGGGATCATCCATATGGAAAGAGACCATTGTTTCCCTTCTTGTCGGAACAATCCTCGTGATACTTGAACTTTCCTCAAGTACCCACATTTATATCCCAGTTGGAAGTCGCTTGGCTTTAGCGTGTTACCGGTTGGGTCGTTCCCTTGGGTGATTACTTTTTCCCACAAGGCAGACCTTCTAAGGATAAAACAAAATAAAAATGAATGGGTCTGGCTTTTAGGTCACCCAGTTAAGGGGAGAGTATATTCCTACCATTCATCAAGCACAGAAAACATGGTGTTCTTTAACCTTTCTAATTAAGCTAGATGCCTATCTTAATCAAAAGAAAGCATTAAACAACTCCAACCCCTGCATAAATCATTAGTAGTTTGATAAGATTGTCTTTGACCAGCATATAAAAGTACTTGCAAGTAGAAAACACTAATTAGTTCTCGTATTTTTTTTAAGATTTTGCAAATTTACACAGATGCGCTAAAACAGTCATCCAATGCGCTAAAATATTATTCCAATGTGCTTAAACAACTACTCTATGCGCTAAAAGGACTCATGTATGTGCTAAAAGAACTGATGAATGCGCTAAAAGAATTAATGAATGCGCTAAAGTATTGACTGAAAGCACTGAAAGACTCCTTGTATGTGCTAAAATAGTTGACGTATGCACTGGAAGAAATATCGTATGCATCGTAACAGACCCCGAATCCACTGAAAGATTTGTCGTATGTTCCGAAATAGAATTTAAATGCGCTAAAATATTCGTCGTATGCACCGAAACAGAAGTCGAATGCGCTGAAAGATTCATTCTATTCGCTAAAAGAACTCACAGTCGCACTAAAACGTCACGTCCAACCTATTCACAAGAACTTTTCTAAAAAATTGTTAAAAATGGGGTTGTGTCCCATGGTGGGCGCCATTTTATGTGTGTGAAATGTGGGAGAAATAAAAAATCAATACTAAAGCACACAAACACCAATGAGACATATTATATTAAAAATTTGAATCATAAAAACTACTCTATTTGCAGCAAAATAAATCTTCAAAAATGTTCCATTATTCTCTATTCTCAAGGATTTATTAAACCATATTGGCTCTCAAATTTTGTATATGCACTATGGTTGTTAAAATGAAAACTTGAGAAATGAGATGTATAAAATGCAAGAAATCTAAGTTCCTACATGAAACTATGTGATGAAAGTCATGATTCTATGATAATGAAGATATTGATAAATGGATAATGTTGCTAAACTATGTGATACAAATGTTGTGATAAGAAGTTAGAATGATTCTGCATATGCTCAAATGACCATTGATATGATGAAATAAAATGTAACTATAAAGCAAGACATGAAATAAAATGCAACTATAAGCAAAACATGATTCTAAGTTAACATGATGCTACAATGCAAACTTGTTAAAATGCTAAACAATGCTAACTATAAACTCCAAATGCTCCAATGCTCCAAAGCTATTCCTACATAATAACTCTACTCAAATATGGGATGAAAAATACTATAGAAAAGGGTTGTATTTATAGAATTTTCAAAGCATCTTGTGATGTGGTAGCGATCAACGATCCAGATTCAAACATGAGGGATGAACAGTGGAGAAGGAGAGAATAAAGAAGGATGTTCCCTTGACCAAAGACAACATGCCAAATGAATAAAGGAATAAAGTGTGTGAGAAAAAGACCATGTGCTCAAAGTTTGTTGAAGATAATTATAATTTAAAAATTAGAATTATTTAATTTCATGTGACCTTGGTGAGGTGGCATGAAAATTTGTAGACATGTGCTTGAATTACAAATTTGGGATTAGTGAAAATTAATTAAATAAAACAAACTATAGAAATTTATTTATTTTATTAAATTAGAGGAATGTGATTTTAGATTTGGAGAATTAGAAGATATGAACTATATAAATAAATTGAGAATTTATTTATAAGTAGATGAAATATTAATTAAATAACTAGTATTTAATTAATTAAATGTCTTGACCGATTTTAGGTGTATACAGTCCTAAACCCTAATCCCTATACCCTATACACTTAACCCTATACCCTCAACCTTGAACACTATCCTCAACCCTCAACCCTATACATAGCCTATTTCACACTTAACCCTCATCCTACTGGCCTATACCCTCAACCTTATACCCTAAACCCTAAGCATTATCCCTCAACCCTATACTTAAACAACAAACCCTACACTCTCAAGCCTTAACCCTATACCTTATACCCTTAACCCTACACCCTAAACCCTAATCCCTATACCCTATACACTTAACCTCATACCCTCAGCCTTGAACATTATACCTCAACCCTCAAACTTATACATAAATCCTAAACCTAAACCCTCAACCCTAAACGTAATATCCTCAAACCCAATACCCTCAAGCATATACCCAATATCCTAAACCCTAATCCATATACCCTATACACTTAACCTTATTCCCTCAACCCTAAACACTATCCCTCAACCCTCAACCCTATACCTTAAACCCTAAACCCTAAACCCTCATCCCTCATCCCTATACCCTATACCCTCAACTTTATACCCAATATCATAAACCCTTATCCCTATACCCTGTACACTTAACCCTATAACCTCAACTCTATACCTTAAACACTAAACCTTACACCCTCAACCCTTATAGGGGGAGAGAGAAAGAGGGGGAGGGAGGGATTTGGGAGAGAGAGAGAGAGAGGTTGGGAGGGAAAGGGGAGATAAAGATAAGTACAAAGGGAAGGAGAGGTAGAGAGACATGAGAGATAAAGAGTAGATAAGGAAGGATAGATGGAGGGAGAGGTATGGAGGGAGAGAGAGGGGGAGGTGAGAGAGAGGTGAGAGAGAGTGATAGAGAGAATGTGGTAGGGAGTGATGGAGGGATATGTGGGTAAAGGGGGGTAGGCGAGATAGGGAGAAGTAGAGAGAGATAGAGATAGAGGGTGGGCGAGAGAGGGGGGAAGGGAGAAGTAAAGAGGGATAGGTGAGAAAAAGATAAGTAGAGAGAGAATGGTCATATATAGAGGAGAGAGTTACAGGGAGGGAAAGAGAGAATGGTGAGATAGAGAGGAGAGAGTGAGAGAGAAAGAGGGTGAGGGAGGAGGGACAAAGAGTGAGAGAGAGAGGTAGAGGGAGGGAGAGGAGAGATAGAGAGTAGATAGGGGGAAAGGTGGGGAGGGAAACATCTAGTGTGAGAGAGAGAGGGTGAGGAGAGATAAAGATAATTAGAGAGGGAAGGAGAGGTAGAGAGAGAGTAGAGAGGGAATGAGGGAGGGAGGGAGAGAAGTGAGATAGAGAGGTGTAGAGAGAGTGGTAAGGAGTGATGGATCGAGAGGTAGGTAGAGAGAGATTATGGAGATAGAGATTAGAGAGGGAATGAGAGGGAGAGGTATGGATGGAGAGAGTGGGAGGTGAGATAGAGAGTAATAGAGAGAGATTGGTAGGATGTGATGGATGGAGAGGTAGGTAGAGAGGGAGAGGGGAGATATAGATAAGTAGAGAGGGAGGGAGATGTAGTGAGGGAGAGAGAGGTGAGATAAAGAGAAATAGAGAGTGGTGGAAGGAGAGGTAGGTAGAGAGAGGGAGAGAGGAGATAAAGATAAGTAGAGAGGGAAGGAGAGGTAGAGAGAGGAGAGATAGAGAGAAGTAGAGAGGGAATGAGGGAAGGATGGAGGGAGAGGTAGAGAGGAGAGAAAGGTGAGATAGAGAGGTGTAAAGAGAGAGTGGTAGGGTGTGATGGATGTAGAGGTAGGTAGAGAGAGGGAATGGGAGATAGAGAGTAGATAGGGAAGAAGAGAGGGAGAGAGTATGGAGGGAGAGAGAGGGAGGTGAGAGAGAGGTGAAGTAGAGAGAAATAGAGTGGTAGGGAGTGATGGAGGGAGAGGTAGGTAGAGAGAGAGGGGAGATAGAGAGAGAGGGAAGAATGGGCGGAGGGAGATAAAGATAAGTAGAGAGGGAAGGAGGGAGGGAGCGAGAGAGAGAAGTGAGATAAAGAGAATTAGAGGGCAAAGGAGAGAGAGAGAGAGAGAGAGAGAGAGAGAGAGATCGACAAAGGGATGGAGATAGTGAGAGAGAGGTCTAGAGTGCAAGGGATAAAAAATGAGTGAGATAGAGAGACAAATAATACAACTTGCTAATTACTAAAATTTGACTTGCTAATTACTGAAATTTGACCTCCTTATTACTAAAATTTGACATGTTGATTATTGAAACTTGACTAAGTCTGAAATTTGTGAGATCTTCCAAAAACTATAATTTGCATGATAACTCCTAGAGATCTGAAACTACTCTCAAACATTCTGAAACTATATACATGAAATATAACTTAAATTATAACTTAAACGTCCATATGTAAATGTCAACTTATACTTAAATTTTGATTTCATGTATATAGTTTCCTTAAAATTTATATCTGTTTTGGGAATCCCCAAGCCTTGGGCTTGGTATTTTCCTTGGAATACCAACCCAAAGGCTTGGAGGGCCTTCCCAATGACCAGAGATGTGTTTTTGAAAATTCTAAAATACTTCACATAATTGGGTATGTGCTCACCATCAGAATTGCACGTGTTTCAATGTAAAACAAATTGAACACCTGGGTAATGTTAGGCTCTCTCTTAGCTATCCAACGATGTAATTTTTTTCACTTTTTGACAATGTTAAGCCTTTGATCTATAAATTCTTTTATTTGTGTCTCTTTTTTGGAAAAAAGAAGTGTTTGATGTTTTTGTCATTATAAATTAACCATTCATCAAAATTTAAAATAAATTACATTTTTAAAAACTAGACTCCATTCTACAAATATTAAAGAAAAATTAAAAAAATTCAATTGGTTTCCAAAATTTGTAAGGATAGCATGGTCAAAATTCTATTTTTTAGGAAGTGTCCACTTTGAAAATTAGTAAAAAAATAAATATTCATTAAAAAATTATTAGAAAAATTGTGCATCAACTACATATTGTTAGCTAATTTCTCACCAAAGCAATTTTAAAAATACTAAAAAAAAGTTCACCGTGCTACATTCCCACAAAAGTTGCTATGTTATGTTTTTTTGACAAAAACAACACCAATTTTTGTGAGTCCCTCTTTTGAACGCCTTAATATCAGTCATTTTCAAAATAAATTAGTAGTTTAAAAAGTAGACTTGGAGCACTACAATCCTTTTTTTTGTTGCATCTCAAAATTTTGAGTGTAACTATCCTCAATTTCACATCCAAGGTCAGTATTTCCTGATTTCATGAAAAACAAGTAGTCACTTAAGCCCCCTTTTTGGCTCCTCATCTTTTTTCACTTACCCCATATCATTATGCAACACCATATACAAGATTATAACCAAGGTGATGACAAATAGATTAAAGAATGTGTTACCTAGAATCATATCACCAAATAAAAGTAAGGGGCATAATGGAAGGCATCATAATAGCAAATAAAGCAATAAAGAACACAAGGAAAAAATCAATGATGAACTCAATATAAAAAAATTCTATGATAGGGTAAGTTGGTGATTTTTAATGCAATTAATGAGAAAATTTGTGTTCAGTGAACAATGGTTAGAATGGACATTTAGATGCATCTCGACTACAAGATTTTCCATCTCAATAAATGGTCCGCATACAAGGAGATTCACAAATATGTATTAAAGCAATAAAAAATAAATTAGTCAAAAGCTAGAGATTGCAAGGCTAGGTGACGACTATATGGAGTTAATTAGAGAAAATGGATGACTTCTCACTCACCCACATCAATCAAATAAAGCAACTAAATTTCTAGCAAATTGTGGAATAAGGGAACAAACTAACATCCATATTGCAGCATCCCCTCATAATGGGTTGAACCCATAAATATCCTAGTGGTGGATTTGCCGAGGTAGGACAATAGTAATTGTTCGATTGAACCAACATGTGAAAATATGCACATGCAGAGCTGAATACAAAGTATTGAGGGGAAGATAAGGGAATAACCAAAGAGTGGGTTTGCGTCACATGAGGAACTGAAAGTAAATTGATTGAAATATTTCCTTACCTAATGTATGAATGAAGGCAGGCACAGAAAGTGATACAGAGGGTAAAGAGAAAGAATTGCTTTAGATCTTAAAGGATGAAACGTCGAACCAATGTGAGCAAGGAAAGTCGCGAGGTTTGAGACAAAGGAACAACTAGTGATACAAAAATAACATCAATAAGACGTTGAAGGAGTGTTGGGTTCACTTTACAAGTTGGCATCGTTATTGGAGACGATCTATGCATGTAGAGCTGAAGTTCCAGAAAAATAATAAGGTGACTATTTAACATCCAGAAAGATGAGTTGGTTCATGCAATACGTAAGACTATAAGAGTTGATATGTGGAGGGAAGGCCACGTTAATGACAAAGAAGTATATGAGATTTTTTTGTCAATATGCTCAATGCGACAGGGTGGAGGACGTAGGTTGAAGTGACTACTAAGCATTTATTCACCCCGACATTGAGATCACAAGCAAACATCACAATACCTATCTTCCCATACCGACCAACTTTAGGACTAATAGCAGGGTTATTCAATGCTGAAGTAGCCATGTGAAAGAAGGCAACCACAACCAAGGCGATGTGATTATTTAGAGAAGGTGTGAACATTAAGGATATGGCATCCACTCGTCAATGCTTGATCTAATGGCAATGTCGTTGTTGTATGGATCTAAATGGTCTTGAATTCAAAGCTTGCTCAATATAAAAAAGGATATGACATCCTTCCTAGAGTTTGTGAGTGTAAACAGGGATCTCATCTCCCTAAAACATGTCATATGTACTACAATGGAGCTTGGAGAAGTGGTAATGACATTGATATATTGGGAACCATAATTTTCTTAAAAGCATGCTCAAAAAGGAAAAATGCAATTTTTTTTATTTTAATAAAAAGGAGCTACCCACTTTGGTAACACTTACATATCAAAAAAAATTGTCCAAGGATATTTATGTTAGAGGTATTATTTTCTCTTACATTACTATCGGTGAATCCAATATTCATACACCACTTGGGACTTTAAACTTGGGGATTTTCTTATTTATATTAAGGTTTTTAGATTTAATATTTTGATTGCATATTGTAACTTTTAGATCTCAACAGGGTTTGGATCCCCCTTTGTTTATGATTCATTGGTATTCTTTCTTTAGATTTTATTCTTCATTATGTGACCTTTTTTTATTCCAACCTACCCACCTTTAGTGTTTCATTTTTTGTTTTATTTATTTATATAATTTATTGTTGATTTTCCTACTTTTATATCAAATTTTACCTCCTTTTAGTATTTATCCTTTAACTAGGTTTTGCAAGTTGTTTGGATGCTAATATTTCATCCACATTATTACTTTCCCTTGAGAAGTGTTGGTGTAAATAAAGTCTTGTACCTAGTTAATTCATTATTAGGGGACTTATTTACACATGTTAAGTTTACTTCGGTCATAGGAAGGAATCTTTCTAGAAGGTGTTAGGTGTCATTAGTTGTTATCTTATCTTTTGACTTGTAACACATGTGAACCTAGGTAAGTGTGATGAGTTGTCTCATGTCATTTGATTAAGACCCTTGTCATAATCCTATGACATCTTGTATCTCACCTTGGCTATATAACCAAGGGGTTTCTACTACATTGTACATACAATCATATATCATTGAATCATATTGATAAAAATACAGTTTATTCTTGTCACATTCCATTCTCTCTCTTTATGCTTTCCATTTGGTCTCAAGATCTTGGCATCCATAGCAAATTCTCACATGGTATCAGATTGGATTGGGTGCCATTGGATAGTCTTTTTCTGAAGAGAGATGGTAAATCTTGAAAAGTTGAGTATGCTCTTCTCTTACATCGTATGATGATCTAGAGAATAAAAAAAAATTGATAGAAATACCAGATCTAGGGAGGGTTCCATTTTGTGGCTCTTTATTACTTGTTCAAATTAGAACTTGTTGCTACAAATTTGAGCTCACCATTGAGTTCAAAAGGCTCAAGATAGTCGGTTTTTCCTTTTGTTTCGTCCAAATTGGACATACGATACTAAATCTATGAGGGTTTGAAGCTCAAGAGTGGTTCCCAAAATCCATAAGGTAGCTACAATTTTGGAGTATTTTGGGTCAAATCTAACCCTGCCATCATGTCCAAAAGGCCCAAAAATCCTAAGATCGACTGTTAAAATGTCCAAATTGGAGTAGTTGTTCGATAAGGAAAAAAGATTTCCCAAGGAGCCGTACGCCCCCTAGGTCGTCATAATTATTGTTGGTACAAAAAAAAATATATAATATTTCTATCAGCATTTTTTTGGAAAATTTTCAAAAATTATTATAAAGGTTTCCGAAAAAGTTTTATGTGAAAAAATTATTTTAAAAAAACCATAAAAAAAGGTTTGCAGATATTTTAAAAGCGCTGCACTGTGCAATACATTCACAAGTACTGCAGAAGTACATGTGGGTGCAAGAGGCACCACTTGGTGCACATCTACTGGGCCACGTGGCCCCACTTCATTACCCTGTGGGCCTGTCATTTAAAAAATCGGGCATTCCAAATAAACCGTTCAATGAATTAAATCAACCGATGGTCAATGTACAAATAGGCGGGCACATTTAAAAAAAAATCCGGTGACCATTTTCCAAACTGATGGTAAAATATTTCGTTGCAGGCAGAGAATATTCCATGAAGACCCAACAATGAATGTGACAGGTTCTCGAATGTCAATTTTAAGCTATGAAATCAAGGAATATTCAACCCAAGAGCATATTCGTTTGTGACGAGTTGGAAGACGTCAAAATTAATTAGGTGGATTGCTGATTTCATCCCTGCATCAGCATTTTCTAAAAAAAATTCCCCCCTCACAGATGATCTTTTTAGTTTTGCAATTCAACTTCGGAGCTTCATATCTCAATCATTTTGACTCCTTTTTTTGAGCAATTTTTTTTATTTGGGCTAATTTTTTGCACTCTTTGCAGTGGTGCAATCATTTTTTGGTTTTGGTGCCTATTTTTTCTAGAATTTATAGATTCTCACATGTGTTGTTGCTTCGTCCTCATTTTGGGAACTTCGGGAGCTCATATCTTACTCCTACGATAACATTTTTTGGTGCAGTTTTTTTTTAAAGTGCATAATTTTTCGTGTAATTTTCAATGATATGATTAGATTGATCTCATTTTGTACCAAAAATTATAAGATCAAGTCTAGCTTGTTGTTTTTGGCATCTAGCAACTGTAAACGCATTAAATATAAAGTGCCAAATCATATATTTCTTGTGGGTTTCTTGATTGAGTGATTTGGTGGGGGGTGTCTCTTGGTGCATACTTTTGATCTATTTTCTTATGCTCTCTCATTTTCATAGATCATTCTAAGGTTCATTTTCTCACATCATATAATTATTCAACATGGCATCAAGATGCATGGAGTATTCTAATGACAGAAGGTCGCTCTCTATATGTTGAAGATAAGGTACTTGAACCTACAAATGTAGATAAAAAGTTAAAATGGATGATTAAACATACCAAAGCTCTTGGATGTCTTGTAAACTAGTTTCTCAAGATTTGTTGTTTCAAGTTGAATCATGTAAAAATTCTCATGAAGCTTGGGACAAATTAAGAACATTGTATGGTACTACAAATGAAGTAAGAGGCTATCAAATTGATAATGATTTGATGAATCTAGATCCTAAATTTTTTGACCACATCCAAGACTACATCTCCAAAGTTAAGCAACTAAGAACACAATTGAAAGAATACAACATTGATAGAGAGGATTTATAGTTGATTATGAATGTGTTATCCAAACTTGGTCCTGAGTATTCAATATTTTTTTTTGGCTTTCATACCCATCAACTTTCTATGGGAGCATCATATGTTGATCCTAAGTTTGATGACTTTGTGAATCTCCTAATCCAAGAGGAAGCTAAGTTAATGAACATGGGTCTAATCAAGTCTTCCAAGTCACAAGCATTAGTGGCAAGTGAGTCAAAGGTATAGAAAGAATTAAGGAATCTTGATAAGAAGTAAAAGAAGAAGAAAAACAAGCCACATAAAGAATCGGAATCCTCAAAAGGAGAATCATCAAAGAAGGAGAGGCCTACTTGTGCATATTGGAAGAAGGATGGACATGAAGAAAATTATTGTTATAAGAAGGATATTGATGATTTGAAAAATATTCTCAAAAGGAATCACATTGATTTTCCTTCTAGAATATCTGAATCATCTTCTTCTCCTACTTCAAAATAGTCTAAAAAGGACAAAGGTCAAGCATCTACATCAGGAAATAAATGACAAGCTTTTTATGCTTTTTCAGGTCTAGGATCAGGGAGATGGCTTATAGATCTAGGAGCATCTCATCATATGGCATATTCACAGTCTATATTCTCTTCTTTTCAACCTTGTACTATGTCTCATATCTTGATGGGAAAAAATGCATACATGAGTGTAATTGGGAAGGGATCTATTAGTTTTGGGGACAACACTTTTCAAGATGTTTTGTGTGTTCCTCATTTCACGAACAATATTCTTTCCATATATCATATTACACATAGTGGAGATGGGAGGACTGTGGAGTTCACACCTGATTCACTCATCATTCGAGACTTGGAAATTTGAGAGATCATTGCTACTGGGGTGGTTGATCATTCATCTCGGTTGTATACCTTTATAATTTTTTCCTCTGATGATGATATTGTTCCTTCGGTTATTGATCACAACCATGATTCAAAGGATACATTTGACTTCTTGAACTTGGGAGTTCTCACATCAGATCCAGTTCTTGATTCATGCATTTCATCTCCCCCATCTACTGTTGCAATTGATGATACTTGTGTTGCCACAGTTTTGGCTCCTTGTGATTCAGTGCAACAAGATCCTGATCATCTTTTAGATTTGACTACTTTGGATGACTTCTTGACAGGTATTTTAGACTTGTTTGTGGAGTCTCATATTGTAGATTTGGGGAACACCATTGATGGCATTCATCTTCTCTTTGATGAAGATGCTCCTTCTTTAGTTGTTGTGAGGGAACACCTTAACCTTCTTGTTCATTCTCTACATGATCATTCTTCACATATTGACATGACTGTGGATACTTTTGAACAACATTTGGAGGAGGCTTCTTTGTCTTCAGAGGGGATATCTTTGTCTTTGGATCATTGTCTCTCTTCTTCTTCTCTCTTATGGGGGGTCTTTTTCCTCACATGGGGTTTTTACCATCTCATGCATCATTGAGAGCATTTTAATTTTTGTATTTCATCTCTCTTTTGAGGAGGAGTTTTATCCCACTAGGTTTTCTCCTTTACTCCGTTTGTGAGAGATTTATTTTGCATATGTACATGGTTACCTAACAGGGCCTAGTAGTCGAGACCCATCCTTGCATCTTTGTGTCATTTGCATAATAATCTACTACTCCCTAAGTTGCACTTAAGGGGGGGTGTTGGTGTAAATAAAGTCTTGTACCTAGTTAATTCATTACTAGGGGACTTATTTACACATGTTAAGTTTATTTAGGTCATAGGAAGGAATCTTTCTAGAAGGTGTTAGGTTTCATTAGTTGCTATCTTATCTTTTGACTTGTAACACATGTGAACCTAGGTAAATATGATGATTTGTCTCATGTTATATGATTAAGACACTTGTCATAATCCTATGACATCTTGTATCTCACCTTGGCTATATAACCAAGGAGTTTCTACTACATTCTACACACAATCATATCATTGAATCATATTGATAAAAATATAGTTTATTCTTGTCACATTCCATTCTCTCTCTTTGCGCTTTCCATTTGGTCTCAATATCTTGGCATCCATAGCCAATTCTAACAAGAAGAAGTGTCCATTTGAATCCTCAAATGGCCTAATCTAGAGAAAAGGGTGTTTATAATGGTATGGATATGGATATTGCCATTATTATTACTATTATTCAACCTAAAGTTGATAATTTTGATCATGAGGGGTACTTAGAACCACAACAATTCATCCTTGAACTTGCTAGTTTGGAACACAAATAGTCCTACACATTTGGTTGATGCCCTTCATGATTTTTTGCTTAGCGACTTAGCATTGCCCAAAATTTTCCCTTAGTCTCTTCAAATTTTTGGTTACAATTATATCTTGTGAAAATCAATTAGGAAGGAATCCTTGTTGAAAATAAGTCTTTAAAATATAATTTTTTTGGGCCTTTTTCTTTATTTTTGGTATTTCTAAGTTTTATTAATCTTTTTCAAACTTTTTCATAGTTTGTAAACTTTGTTAAATTGCACGATGGGTTCCTTATGTCAGCAAGTTTGTGAGTTCAAGAACTTCTTATGAACTTGATAAATTCTTTTTGTTAGAGTTTTTGTGAGTTCTTGAACCTTCTATTTTCCTAATAAGTGGTCTTCCTTTATTGTTGCAAATTTCTAAAGTTCACAAACATTGTGACAACAAGTTTTTATTTGTAAGTGTTCAAGTTATCTGTTTGAACTAGTTCACTGGTTTATGAACTTCCTAAAAGACAAACAAAGTTGGAAAAGATGGTGAAAATGGATTCAAAAGTTCAAAGTTGAAATTTTCAGCTAGTTTGTGTTGAAGGTGAATAAAATTATTAAAATTTGAAATGAGATTAAATAAATAATAAACCCAATTCAATAATAAAATAGCCTACCTCAATAAAGTGTGTGCACAAACATGAAAGAAAATCAAAGTAAACTATATTTCCTCCACCAACGTGCCTAGTCTTACTCCATTGTAGAATGTGATAATGTTGTAATAAATGTATGTGGATTGCTCATAAAACTTTAGCATAACCTTGACAGCAAAACAAATGCAAAATGTGTCACAACCCTAATTGTGACCCGGCCCTAAATTTCGTATAGATGTTTAGCTAAATAAAAAACTCGGCCCTAAAGATTCTATTGCAATAGCCCATCCTAAATTATTACTTAATTAATATTATTGTAAGTGACATATGAATATATGCAAATTAAAAAGACATAACTAAAAATCTATAGTCAATCATAGCAACATATGTCTAAATAAAATGAGTCAAGATTTATATATTCATTTTGAAATTCAATTACAATATCAAGTTTGACTTGGCTCTTAAGGCAACAAAGTCAATACAATGTACAACTTTTACATCAAGGTTACATCATAGACTAAGATAGTCTTGTAAACATCTAAGGTTCCTCTTAACGCTCACCTCCATTGGTGGACGACAACATGGTTGAAGTGCTTTACCACCCAACCACGAAGCTTACGCTTCCCTAGAATTCTTTCAACTTGAAGAATACCCGACCCTGCATGGAAAGTTTAGCAAGAGACCAATCTGCAAGGTGGAATTTGGTGTGTGCCCATACATCAACATGCAATTTCTATCTACAAGTTAGAAAAGAAAATACAAGATCTATGCTAGGAATGATAGAGAGTGTTAAATCACAAAGTCCATACATACAAAATGAACTATATTGCTTGGCCAAGCATAAAAACTTTGTTGCAAAAACAAACAATAGGTTTTGGTAAAGCAAACCTATACTCTTTGAACTCCATTTTGACACCTGTCTTGGAAGGTAACTTTCTACTACATAATATTTCATAACAGCTATCTACCCTCTAGTAGCATCTACCCTAAGGTGCTCTAGTCTACTTAGGTATCACTGTTCTATTCAAGTAAAAGAATATTCTTCTCACATATGTCTACGGAAAAGAAAATCAGATTACTAAGTTCCTCACTAAACAAAAATCAGATACATGATTCAAATGGAACTGTACATTAAATTATTCAATCATATCATTTACATGACCCATGATTACATTTAACATAAATCATTATCCATTTAAGAATGAATTAAGTAAGAAACAAAAGAAGGTATGTCACAAGTATGTGTATGTGCATAGACGAAGGTCTATGTGCATACACATATATGTGCCTACTCATGTTATTGATTTTGTGCATACATTATAAAATAAAACCATTAAATCTGATTGCTATCATTTAATAATGTTCCATTTTGATTTTTTCATTTGTCAGATATTCAAGAAATAATTGAATCTAGAACAAATTTGTATTAACAGTTTCTCACATACTATTGTTCCATTTGTATCATACAAGTTGTAATATTCAACGATGTTTACATTTGAACACTTTTACTATTTATAATAGAATAATATTGTTTCCAACTAAACAATTATAGATCAAGTTGTTTCATGTAGAACATTCACATTTTATAACTAAATAATATTGTTTCAACTAAATAGTTACTGAACAAAACTGTTTCTAGGTAGAACATTCTCAATTTATAATTAAACAATGTTGTTTCAACTAAATAGTTAATGAACAAGATTGTTTGAACAGCTACACATGTTATTTTTACAACATAATGATGTCATTTACAACAGAACATTCACTATTTACAATAATACAATGTTGTTTCCAGCTAAACAGTTACAGTTTATGACAAAACAATGTCGTTTACAACAGAACATTCACTGTTTACAATAATTCTATGTTGTTTCCAGCTAAACAGTTATAGTTTATGAAAAAATAATGTCATTTACAATAGAACATTCATTGTTTATAATATTACAATTTTGTTTCAGCTAAACAATTGTAGTTTATAACAAAATAATTTGTCATTTACAATAGAACATTCATTGTTTACAATAATATGTTGTTGTTTCCAGGTAACTCAAACTGTCAGTAACACGACAATGCCATTAAAATTTCATTATCATATCCAGGCTATCCAATGCTACATTCATAGAATAGAATATCCAACATATTGAAATTTGATCATATAAACGATATTGAAAATCCATTATGCAATTATATATAGAATGAAATTAAAAACGACATGCTCAGCACTATGAAACCCAAACAATCATTCAATCATGAGACAAGTCTTAGTAGTTATCAAGGTTTTATGATAGAGCTCATGTTTCAAAGGTTCCAAGAAACTATGACAAAGCATACTCTGGTCATTCTAGGATCAACTTATTCCTTTAATGACTAATAAAAAAATTCCTTAACTATTCAAAGGTCAAATTTGAGAGTGCCCATTAATGGCATGTTGGAATAAAACCATGTACTTCGACATGCAAGGTTGACCTGCAAATATTTTAAAGAAAACAACCTATCAATCTTATAAATCGAATCATACAAGGTTATATGGAACATTACTTTATTCCTCCATCATTCTTTTAGAATGATGGCGACTCATAAAAACTACAGTGTTCATTCATATGGCTTACTCATATGGCTAAATGTTTTAAGCCTATTCCCATGATAGGGCCAGCCGATATGATTATCAAAATAACAAAAAAATAAGATACAGAGGTACTAAACCTTACCCCATAGGATCGATGGTCGATCCTTTACATTGCTATCATATGTTAGATAATCTATCAATCTAAATGAAATCCGATAGCCAAAGAATGGCTACCATCTTCATGCAATAATTATGCGATAGTCGATTACATTATGGCTTTCAAGCCTCGGCCTAGCTCAACTAGCTAGTCGATAAGGCCTTTAAGACTTAGGTATTATCCATGCAAGGTAGGTCAATAGGCCATGTGACCCAAATGGTGGTCGATTCTACACTTTACATAGGTTCAAAGCCGTATCCATTACAGACAGAAAATACTTAATCTATGTTCCTATTATAAATTTGACATAATGAAAAGAAGACTACAAGTATTTTAGAGGAAATAATAAGAAATTCTATCTTATTTTCACATGGGATCAATTTACCTCTGGATCGAGCTTTTTCCCTAAGCTTTAGAATATTTTTCCCTTCCACCGATTTTTTCTTCTTTGCTTTTTGCCTCCAATCTAGTTGACACCATTCATTGTGTTTTTCCTGCGATATGCATATCAAGATAGAAAAATGTTTGCATGATGTTGAGCCATTTCTATTATGGCATTATTCCTATTGCCGCCCACTATCCATTTCAATTTAATCAGCCATAATGTGTTTTCAGGCCATGACTTGGGGAATCTTCCCACATTTTCTATTAAATTTTCTCTTCAATTCGATAATGATCAATATTGATTTTGAATTCAAATTCTTAGAAATATAAATATATGTAAATATATATATATATAATTACATACTTGATATTCACATATATTTACTCATTTACGCACACATTTCAATATATATATATATATGCTTGTGCCTATATATATATTATATGTTTGTAAATGTTGATATGTCTCATATGCCAATGTTTTTTTTAATATTAAATAAAGATGAACTTTTATTCTATTTTTGAGCATCAATATTCAAATGAAATAGTGTTTTATTTTTATTTTTATTTACGAAATACACACATTCATTCTAATGGTAAGCCACATTTCATTTTCTTTCAGATTCAAACTCACACAAAATCAGGATAGACAATTAAATAAAAATTCACATGTATTTTTCTTTCACAAGTCTATCTTTTTCAGTCACCATATCATTTAAGTCAGCTCAATATATTTTCATGTATGTATTTAAAAGTAGTTATCATGCCATTTTGTGGTGTGTGCACCCAGATTCCATCTAGCTTATCGTTTGATCTGGCTAAATGATCCCAATTCAACCATGTTCTAATCCTTCAATGTGTCACCCTACAACTACACACACTTGCACTTGCCAAAATTCATCAGTAACGTTCAATTCATAATAATATACATATGATAATTTAAAAAGATCACATAGTCAATGACAGTCAACTTCTTTCAATATTTTCAAAATATCAAAATTTCCATTCAACATATTGAATTTCCCCCATAATCCATTTTATCATATTATAATTAAAAATATAATAAAATTGGGTTATGAAATCCTTCCCCTCTTGGAAGAGACATGTCTCGATGTCTATTTAATAAAAAAAATCAAAACACATATGTTTATTTCAACATCACATCAAATTGTTCCAAGTCAAAACATCATAATATTTCAATCCAAAATTTTCACCCAAAATTATTTAAGTCTCTTTCTTAAGAAAGCAAATGTGGAAAGGAGCATGTTTTATTTCTTCCAAATCCTCCCAAGTAGCACTATCTTCAGAGTATTGGTCCCATTGGACCTTAAACTAAGCAATATCTCTGCTCTGCAACTTGACGTTGCGTCTATCCAGGATTCTAATGGGCTCCACTAGCACCATTCATGGATCTTGTACCTGCAAGGTTTTCCAATCAAGCACATGAGCTACATCAAGATGATATGGCTTAAGAAAAGAAACATGAAACAAATTATGAAGTCGAGCTAGAGCAGGTGGTAGAGCTAGTCTATAAGCAACTGGATTTTAATCACTTCCAAGACTTCAATCAGTCCCGCATATCTTGGGGCCAACTTAGAAGACATTCCAAAAGTAATAGAACTTTTATGAGGTTTAACTCTTAAGAAAACTTTGTCCCTAGTTGTGAACTGTCTAAGAGTTTTTTTCTTGTCGACATAACTCTTCTATTGGTCTACTGCCTCCTTTAGTCTACTCTTAATGACTCTCATTTGTTCTTCCATTTTCTTAAGCATTCCAGGTCCTACTATGATCTTTTCCTCCAATTTATCCCAACTGACAGGTGTACGACACTTTCTCCCATAAAGATCTTCAAACAGTGTCATACCTAGGGATGTGTGATAAGAGTTGTTGTAAGCAATTCTACCAAAGACAAATATTCTTACCACTTATATTGTTAGTCCATACAATACATTCAGAGAAGGCCTTCGACTACCTAATTCACCCTCTCTTTATGCCCATTAGTCTGAGGATGATAAGCCAAGCTAAAATTTAGTTTGGTTCCCAATGCAACATTCAAGGTCATCCAAGTGTCCCTATCAAAAATGATAGTCTTTGGCACTTCATGCAAGCGGAAGAACTCCTAGACAACTTTCTTGGCCAAGGTCAACAATCCATCCTTAAGGTTTCCTAGAATGAAGTGCGCAACCTTAGTCAACTTATCAATCACAACCAAGATAACATCATGCATGTTCTTGCTCAATGGAAACCCCTATATGAATTCCATATTGATCACCTGCCATTTATACTCAGGTATGTCATGAGGATACAATAGCCCGGCTGGATGTGCATGCTCAGCCTTGACTCGCTAGCACTCTAAGAATTTGGCTACGTACTCCACTACATCCTTCTTGAGTTTAGGCCAAAAATACAGATCCCCCAACTCTACGATCATCTTGGATACTCTAGGGTGTCCTGAATAAGGCACATTATGAACCTCCTCTAAACCAACTTCCTTAGCTCTCTAGAGTTTGGAATATACATTCTTCTCTGGTATCTCAAAATGCCATCTGGTTCAATCTCATACCTACCAAACTGATGATCTGAAGGATTTGCTGCTAGGGCACTCTTCACTCTCTCATAGTGCTCATCCCCTTGTAGATGCTAAATCACTTGTTTTCTCAAGTTAGACCTTGTCGAGATCATGGCTACCAAATGTCTTCATCTACTAAGAGCATCAACCACTCTGTTCTCTTTTCCCTTTATATACTCGGTTCCAAAGTCATACTCACTAAGGAGTTCCAACCACCTTCTTTGTTGTACATTAAGGTTTGGTTGAGTAAAAATGTATCTCAATCCCAAGTGGTCTTTCTTGAGTTCAAATGGCTTCCCCAAGAGATAATGCCTCCACATCTATAAGGCATGAACTATTTTAGATAGTTCTAAATCATGCAGTACGTATTTCACCTCATGTTGCTTAAACTTCCTTGATTTATATGCTACCACTTGTGCATCTTGCATTAATACTACTCCCAATCCCTCTCTTGAAGCATCTGTGATTATTGTGAATCTTCCATTAGGTCAAGGATGATCAATACCGATGTTGTTGTGAGCCTCTCCTTCAGGAGTTGGAATGCTTGCTCACATTTCTCGGTCCATTAAAACCACGTTCCCTTTCTTTGGAGTGAGGTGATAGGAGATGCAATCTGGGAAAACCCTTGTACAAACTTCCTATAGTATCCTGTGAGGCCCATGAAGCTATAGACTTCTGACACATTCTAAGGTATCGGCCATTCCACGATTGCCTTGATCTTTTCGGGTCTACAAACACTCCTTTAGCTGAAATAATATGGCCTAGATAGTACACCCTATCTTGATAGAATGAACACTTGGATAACTTCCCAAAGAGTTTCCTTTCTTTCAACTGATGTAAAACTATCCTCAAGTTCCTATCATGCTCTTCAACAGACTTTGAGTAAACTAGGATGTGATCAATAAAGATTAAAACAAAGTCATCCAAGTAGTCTCTGAATACACTATTCATGAGGTTCATAAAAG
The DNA here is from genome assembly GCA_007258455.2 of Sequoia sempervirens. Lineage (NCBI taxonomy): Eukaryota > Viridiplantae > Streptophyta > Pinopsida > Cupressales > Cupressaceae > Sequoia > Sequoia sempervirens. Next base: position 60,349 of record VDFB02299493.1, read on the forward strand.
ATTTTGGTGCATCAGTCAAACCAAAAGGTACCATGGTGAACTCGTAATGTTCATATCAAGATCAAAAATTAGTCTTTGTAATATCTTCTTCCTTAATCCTCAATTGATGGTACCCTAACCTAAGATTGATTTTGGAAAACACTATCGCTCCCTTCATCTGATCAAACAACTCATAGATTCTCAGGAGTCGGTATCAGTTCTTGATGGTCACCTTGTTCAACATCTGATAATCTATACACAGATGCAAGGTTACATCCTTCTTTCTCACAAAGATAACTAGTGCTCCCCAAGGAGACACACTAGGTCTTATAAGCCCTTTGTTCAACAATTCCATTAACTGGGCCTTCAACTCATAGAGTTCAGTGGTGGTCATCCGATAAGGTTCCTTGGATTGAGGGTCATCTCCTAGTACAAGGTCAATAGAGAAATAAAATTCCTATTTCAAATAAACTTTGTGAGTTCATCAGGGAATACATCTTAGAACTCCTTGAGAATAGGATAATCATCTAAATATGGTTCCCTGTTGTCAGGGTTACTGATATGCACAACATAAATTGCACACCCCTTTTGACGAGCCTTCTTGAGTTGCATAGCAGAAATCTTTCTAAGCTCTAAGGTTCTTTTCATTCCACAAATCTTGATTGGGTTTTCAAAATCATCTAGACAATTGACTACCTTATCCTCACAGATCACTATAGCCTTATACTTGGTTAACCAATTTATTCCCAAAATTACATCATATGAACCTAAAGGTGCCACATACAATTTGACTTGGGTTTGAAAGGTTGGAAGCTCTAACTCACTGCAAAAGAGATAGGTGTCTACCCTCCACTCTGCTCGATTACCATACTAGACTATCCATGAGTTTTCCATGTATCCAGGTCTAATAGGTATCTTGGATATTATTCTAGGATCTATAAAAAATTCAGTAGCTTCAATATCAATTATAATAGAGACAAGTTGGCCATAGAGCTTACATGTTAGTTGAATTGACAAAGCCTGATACTCTGCCTATTTGTTATCCACTGCAACATGGATCTAGTGATGCTAAGTCTTTTGATAGCTTCCTTCCTTCCGCAACTTCGACCAATGAAGACAATTTGAGGCATAATGATCACCTCCACAAGTATAGCATCCATTGTAAGGCCCTTTGTGACCTCTTGGCTTGTCCTCTCTGAAGCCCTTCTGCTTTTGGTCATTTTTATCCTTGTTTTTTCTTTCCTTCTTGTTCTTTCCACCATTTCCATCTTCACCCTTATCCTACGACTCACTTCCCCTCTTGAGATTATGAATCTAATGGTTCTCGTCTCCTTTATGAGATTTCTTGTTACAAAACCACAACTTAGGATTTGCATTATTGCAGTAGTTGGATAACTGTTGTAGTTTTTGTTCGTATTTGATGGATTTTTGGAAGACTTCATTCATGGTAACTTCAACTCCAATGCGAGGTCTCAGTCCCAATATTAATTTTTGGATGTGAAAACATTTTTCTCCCTAATATTGAGGCACATACTTCAATAGGTTGGTGAAATTTTCCCAATACTAGGTCACTATCATGCTCCCCTGAGTTAAATTCTAGAATTCAATCACCTTATTAAAGAAAATCTGCAATAACCATCTCTTCCTAAAATATTGGAGGAAGAGTTCCCAAGTGATCTCAACAGGTTGAAGATTCCTTTATAACTTCTCATTATCCCACCAAGTCGTTGCCTCACCAGAAAGCTAATACATAGCCCATGTTGCTTTAGTCTAGTCGGAAAGGTTATGAAGCCCAAAGTATTTTTTCATCTCAATAATTCATGCCTCTACTCCTGCTCCAATAGCCTTACCATCATATTTAGGTGGTGCTACTCTTTTGAGATCTTTTCCAAGCTCATCCTCAATTCAACATCGTGGACCTGCTCCTGGACCACCATCTCCTTGATTGACTTATACATTCATGTGGTCCCACTCCTCACGTGCCACTCAGACTTCTTGTTCTATGTGGTCCATTCAAGCCTCTTGTTGGGTTCGTTGCCTGAACCACTACCACCCATCTCTTGCCTAGTGGTCACCATGATGACTCACACTTAACTTGCAAAACATTCATGTCTATCACATCTCAACACTGGGTTCTACAAATAAACATTCTTATTCAACATCACATAATTTACACATGCATATATCCCTCTTTCATAGAAGACATACACATTCATGCATAATAAACATATTTTGGAATCCTTTTTTTGAACACACCAAAAATATCTTCTTGTTTTATTTATATTAAAGGTGAGTCAATAGACCCTTATTTACAAAAAGGCTTCTTGTTACATTATTTGGTTTTCTCATCATCAAAAAGATGACATTCCTTTGGGTCCTCAACTGAATTTACATCAAGTTTCATAGAAGAGGATGGTTGAGCACATAGGCTCTCCTTTTCTTCTTTAGTTAATAAGGGTGTGTTGGGTCCACGCCCTAAAGGCTAGTCCCTGATTGTGGAGAGCTTTTTAATCTTAGGTGCTCGCTTCTCCTCAATATTCTTGCCTCTCTCTAGCTTAATTCGTGTAAGGTCTTGAGCTAGAGTTTCACCATTGGGAATCTCTGGGTGAACCTCAGTCTTAGCACCTTCTTCTATGGCTTTCTTATTTGAGATCCTAAAAATTTTCCCTTTCTTTTGTCAAGCCTTTGACCTTCCCATACCTACATTCAATCTAGGTTCGATCAATTCTCAGAAAAACTAAATTTGTTCAAGGGTCAACTCTCCCTAGTCAAAACTATGGTTGACTCAAAAGGCCTAGAGTTGGACCCTAAGCTCTGATACCAAATGTAATAACCCATCCTAAATTATTACTTAATTATGAATATATTCAAATTAAAAATACATAACTAAGAATTTCTATTCAATCATAGCAACACATGTCTAAATAAAATGAGTCAATTTTTATATATTCATTTTGAAAGTCAATTGCAATATCAAGTTTGGCTTGGCTCTTAAGGCCACAAATTCAATACAATGTACAACTTTTATATCAAGGTTACATTAAGGTTACATCATAGACTAAGATAGTCATGTAAACATCTAAGGTTCCTCTTAACACTCGCCTCCACTGGTGGACGAGAACATGGTTGAAGCACTTTACCACCCAACCACGAAACTTATGCTTCCCCAGAATTCTTCCAACTTGAAGAATACCCAACCCTACACAAAAAATTTAGCAAGAGAACAATCTGCAAGGTGGAATATGGTGCATGCTCATACATCAACATCCAATTTCTATCTACAAGTTAGAAAATAAAATGCAAAATCTATGCTAGGAATGACAAAGAGTGTTATCACAAAGTCCATACATACAAAATGAACTATATTGCTTGGCCAAGCATAAAAACTTTGTTGCAACAACAAACTATAGGTTTTGGTAAAGCAAACCTATACTCTCTAAACTCCATTTAAGCACTCATCCTGGAAGATAACTTTCTACACAATATTTCATAACAACTTTATCTACCCTCTAGCAACATCTACCCTAAGGTGTTATAGTCTACTTAGGTATCATTGTTCTATTCAAGTAAAAGAATATTCTTCTCACATATGTCTACGAAAAAGAAAATCAGATTACTAATTTCCTCACTAAGCATAAATCAGATACATGATTCAAATGGAACTGTACATTACATTATTTAGTCATATCATTCACATAACCTATTATTACATTCAACATAAATCATTATCCATTTAAGAGTGAATTAAGTAAGAAATAAAAGAAGGTATCTCACAAGTATGTGTATGTGTATAAACAAAGGTCTATGTGCATATACACATATATTTGCCTACTTATGTTATTGATTTGTGCATTCGTTCTAAAATAAAACCACTAAATCAGATTGCTATCATTTTAAAATGTTCCATTTTGATGTTTTCATTTGTCAAATAGTCAAGAAATAATTGAATCTAGAATAAATTTGTATTAATAGTTTCTCACATAATGTTGTTTCGTTTGTATCATACAAGTTGTAATATTCAATGATGTTTACATATGAACACTTTTACTATTTATAACAAAACAATACTGTTTCCAACTAAATAGTAACAGATTAAGTTGTTTCATGTAGAATGTTCACAGTTTATATCTAAACAATTTTGTTTCAACTAAACAGTTACTGAACAAAATTGTTTCTAGGTAGAACATTCTTGATTTATAATTAAACAATGTTGTTTCAACTAAATAGTTACTAAACAAGACTATTTTTAGCTACACATACACTTTTTTACAACATAACGATGTTGTTTATAGCATAACATTCACTGTTTACAATAATACAATGTTGTTTCCAACTAACAGTTACAGTTTATGACAAAACAATGTCGTTTACAATAGAACATTCATTGTTTACAATAATACAATGTTGTTTCCAGCTAAATAGTTACAGTTTATGACAAAACAATATCGTTTACAACAAAACATTCACTGTTTACAATATTACAATGTTGTTTCAGCTAAACAGTTACAGTTTATAACAAAACAGTGTCATTTATAACAGAATATTCACTGCTTACAATAATATGTTGTTGTTTTCAGCTAATTCAAACTGTCAGTAACATGGCAATGCCATTAAAATTTCATTATCATAACCAGGCTATCCAATGCTACATTCATAGAACAGAATATCCAATATATTGAAATTTGATCATATAAACAATACTGAAAATCCATTATGTAATTATATATAGAATGAAATTAAAAACAACATGTTCATTGCTGTGAAACCCAAACAATCATTCGGTCATGAGACAAGTCTCAATAATTATCAGGGTACCATGATAGAACTCATGTTTCAAAGGTTCCAAGAAACTATGGCAAAGCATACTCTAGTCGATCTAGGATCGACTTATTCCTTTAATGACTGATACAATTTTTCCTTAACTATTTAAAGGTTGAATTCGAGAGTGCCCATTAATGGCATGTTGGAATAAAACCATGTACTTTGACATGTAAGGTTGACCTGCAAATACTATAAATAAAATAGCCTATCGATCTTATAGATCGAATCATACATTGGTTATATGGAACGCTACTTCGTTCCTCCATCGTTCTTTTAGAATGATGGCGACTCATAAAAATTATAGTATTCATTCATATGGCTAAATTTTTTAAGCCCATTACCATGATCAGGCCAGCCGATATGATTATCAAAATAAAAAACAAATAAGATACAAAGGTACTAAACCTTACCCCATAGTATCAATGGTCGATCCTCTACATTGCTATCATATGTTAAATACTCTATCAATCAAAATGAAATCTGATAGCCAAAGAATGGCTAGCATCTTCATGCAAGAATTATGTGACATCCAATTACATTATGGCTTTCAAACCTCGACCTAGCTCAACTAGCTAGTCGATAAGGCGTTTAAGACTTAGGTATTATCCATGCAAGGTGGGTCCATAGGCCATGCAACCCAAATGGTGGTCGATTCTTCACTTTACATAGGCTCAAAGTCATATACATTACAAACAGAACAGAAAAGACTTAATCTTTGTTCCTATTATAAATTCGACAAAATGAAAAAGACTACAAGTATTTTAGAGGAAATAATAAGAAATTCTATCTTATTTTCACTTGGGATCGATTTTCCTCTACATCGAGCTTTTTCCCTAAGCTTTAGACTAATTTTCCCTTCCAGAGTTCTTCCCTTTCTTTTTTCCTCCAATCTAGTCGATACCATCCATGTGTTTTTCCTGCGATATGCATATCAAGATAGGAATATTTTTGTATGATGTTGGGTCATTTCCATTATGGCATTATTGCTATAGCCGCCCACTATCCATTTCAATTTAATCAGCCATAATGTGTTTTAGGCCATGACTTGGGGAATCTTCCACGTTTTCCATTAAATTTTCTCTTCAATTCGATAATGATCAATATCCATTTTGAATTCAAATTCTTAGAAATATATATATATATATATATATACATACTTGGTTTTCACATATATTTACTCGTTTATGTACACACACACACACATATATATGTATGTATATATTATATGTTTGTAAATGTTGATATGTCTCATATGCCAATGTTTTTTTAAAAATATTAAATAAAGATGAACTTTTATTCTATTTTCGAGCATCAATATTCAAATGAAATAGTGTTTTTATTTTATTTGCTTTTTTTGAAATACACACATTCATTCTTTTGGTAAGCCACATTTCATTTTCTATCAAATTCGAACTCACACAAAATTAGGATAGACAATTAAATAACAATTCACATGTATGTGTGTTTCACAAGTCTATCTTTTTTAGTCACCATATCATTTCAGTCAGCTCAATATAATTTCCTAAATATATTTAAATGTAGTTATCATGCCATTTCATGGTGTGTGCACCCAGATTCCATCTAGCTTACCTTTCGATCCAGCTAAATGATCCTACTTCAACCGTGTTCTCATCCTTCAACCTGTCACCCTACAAATACACACACTTGCACTTGCCAAAATTCATTAGTAACGTTCAATTCATAATATATATATATGATAATTTAGAAAGATCGCATAGTCAACAACGGTCAACTTCTTTCAATCTTTTTAAAATATCAAAATTTCCATTCAACATATTGAATTTCCTCCACAATCCATTTTATCATATTATAATTAAAAATACAATAAAATTGGGTTATGACATGTATTGTCATGTTGATATGGATGTTCAATTGAATGTGAAACCTAACTGTCATAACGGTTGGCCATAAAATTTTATACTGTTGTCTTGTTTGTTGTTTTATCTGGATATAAAAATAGTTGTTTCAGTTAGTTGTTAAAAAGTAATTGTTCTAATGATACATCGAATGAGGTTAATCATGGTGTTATGAATGAGTTTCTATAATCTCA
>VDFB02299494.1:0-21701 GCA_007258455.2 Sequoia sempervirens
GAAGTGCACTTGAAAAATATGCCCAAGTAACCTACTGTGGAGGGTCATAATTTGGCACCAAGTGATTTTCATGCAAAACCGCTTTGTGGACACACTCATGTGGCATATGTGAACATGCATGTCAATTTTAAGCTTCCCATGATGAGTTTTGATAGGGTTTTGAAAAGCTAAGCTGGAGGGTTTTGTCACTTTTCTACTATTTGCAAACCTTCAGTTCTATGAAGTAGCTTCTTGTTCGAGCTAATATTTCACAGTTGGATGATCGTCATCGCAAAAGGATTGCTGCTATCCATTATCCTTATATTCATGTGCTCCCATGTCAGGTTCCAGAGCCTCATGATCTAATTTTCTATTTTTTCAAGATCAAAAGAAAATCTAGTTTGTCTTGATTTTGTAGCTGCATTTTTTATAACTTTTCAAGGTGGTCAACTTTGACCCCTAATATCTCATGAAGATTGATGATTGAAGAAAATCCCTCTTGCACATGAGCTTAGTGTACCTAAATGAGCTTATGTTTCTAGTTGCAGCCTCTCAGAAGTTGATTTGATATTTTTTCAAAATGGTGACATGGTCAGTTTTAATTGGTTTTGAACAACTGCATTTGCAGAAAAGTCTGACAGAGAAAATTTGACATTGCATATTTTTCGCCTCGTGATCTATTTTTCCAAGCTGTCTATTGCACTCCTTTTTCGGGTCAAATGTCTACAAGCTTGTAAGTTTTTATGGCTTTGGGAGGTCGTTTGAATGGTTTTTCAGAGCGATTCCATAGCCCACTTGGCCAGTTTTGACCATAGTGCAAATATGTCAGAAAGTAGATTTTAATGGAAAGTCGCTTCATCTTTTCATCTCTGATGCATTCAGAAGCTGCCTTATACCCATTCAGGTTGAAAATTTTGAAAATATTTTTTTTTTAGTCGGGACCATAAGGGGAAGCGACTTGTGGCTCACAATCTGAGGATAACTTACTAATCAAGAGGGTAGCAGTTCATGAATTTTAAATTTCTTACAAGAATACAAATAGGGAAAATATAAGGGGCCTAAAGATGTTTTCATTGATTTTGTTTACACTCAAGGACAAACCAAAGTAATGATTTGAATCACTATTAAATGTTGCTTGGTTGTTTGCACAATTATAAGGTACTTGAAAGTGTAAGTCTCCTATGTAGACCAATACATCTCCACTGATACCAAAGGGATATCATTTTTTTTCATGTACATTTCCTAATACATCTATTAGAGGAACATATCATCCTCGTTGAGATGGATGGGGAAGATTCATGGAGCCATTGACCTCAAGGATGCCTATGATGGTGACATAATGAAATTGTGAAATAGAGCCTCAAGTAAAAACAATCAATTTTACTTTTACAAAGCTTCATATTTTATGCCTTCTCAAGAATATGGCTTAAACAATAATTTTCCGTGATGATTAAGCTATAGGCATTTGCGTAGATATTCATGTAAAGTATGGAATCAACAAGGTATGTATATGAAACATTTGACAAAATGCCTGAAGATTACTCAAATTGCTTGACAAATATCTCAATGAAATGTGACATATATAGAAAAATGTGGAAATTTCTACTGGTGAAGAAAGTGCAGAGTATTGAGGCCGAATAGAAGTGAAAACTGCCCCTGTGAAAGGATGATTTAATTGGAGCCTTGCAATCCAAAGATGAGACTTACAAACAAATCTTAAAAACAGTGATGCTGTAAGAACACAAGATGCTGTAGTGGATGGTTGGTGCGATCAAAGGAGGTCGATATAGCAAATAAATTGATTGAAACATCTGCTTGAATGCATTGTGTAGCATGGACAACTAATGCGGTAGGTGGAGAGTGATCTAAAGGATGCATCAATGCAATGGAAAGAAGCTCGAGTTGTTTGGAGGAGTAGTTTATGTGGCAGATAAAGGGCTAAAGGAACTCGAACCCTGCTCCAATGGTGTCAGCGCAGCTATTGTGTCTGTCGACCTCCTATAAAGAAGTCATCATGCCATCAGAAAGGGGATTAATCTAGTGAATGTGGAGCGACCTCACATGTTAAAAGGGCTCCAAAATTGCGCTGCACAGTGTGGCAGAGGAACTAGGAGATGTACGCACTAGGCAGAGGCTTTTGTAAGGAGTGCCCACATTAGTTGTAAAGAGATTGATCTGTTACAAATGGGACACCATCTCAAGGAAACGTTCCCACTGCAAAATGGAGTTACCACTGTACATGCTAAATAGGGGCAGCCACTTAAGTATTGAAAAGAGACTTTTCAGCCTTGCAGTGAGTAGTTCGATGAAGGAAGAAGGTTGTGTTTCACTTGGAATACCATGGAATAAAGTCACAACACTATTTAATCTTGCTGGATGGCTGCATTCGACCAGTGTGAGAGAGGGGCATGCACCTGCAATTAAATGTATCAAAGTGGTCTGGGGAAACTCTCTGTTGGAGCATAAAATAGAGGTAACCTGTCTTGGGAAAGCCCGATAACTGCAATGCAAGATATTTGTGCAGTAAAGAGGAACTCAAAGGTGCAACAAAGAAGCTGAAAGAGGCTCGTTGGAGGGGTGACCTTTGTGACAAGCAAAGGAGACTATCAAAGCCACACAAGGGCATGAATCTTGGCGCATCAAGTGAACGAGAGAGGGGATTGATGGATGCAACGAAGCAGTGTGGGAATTTTTTGAAATGTTGACATTGTAGAGAGAAGCTGGGCACGATTTGCAGTAGAGATATGAACATCCATGAAAGCACAAAAAATAGTGAAGTAGATTTTGCAGCTTTATGTAAGACTTCTTTTTGAAACGAAGGAGGTTGCTTGGCAGAGATTTCGTTCTATGTTTGAGCTAGAATGTACGATGAGAGAGGAAGGGACCCGTTGAATGCTGTAAAAATTTGCTTAGAACCGCCATGAATGGAGGAAGTTTGTTCTGGAAACGCCATGGTTCGAGTGTTTGGAACCAACAATAAGAGATTAGGAGAACAAAATGAGATAAACGACCAAGATTGAAGGATTAGTGCAGCGAAATCCGGGCCCTTAATCTCAGACAGTGCAGGACTGTTGATGACGTCAGGGAAATTGGTGCGAGGCTCACGAGATTGAGTCACGTGGCTGGCGGGCCTGGAAAAATTTGAAGGCACTAGTGTAGCTTCATTTTGCCCGATGGAATTATTGAAAGTGACCTCCATATTTGATTTAAAAAATGAAAAGCATTTAAAAGTTAAATATGCCCTATGATCTTGTCAAATGAAAAATCAATAGAGGGTTGTGCGGGCTGTGAAAATAAAAATCTTCATTACATTTAATATGCAAAAGATTTAAATGGCCCGACAAAGATTTTAAAAGCCCTCCACCATTTCAATTTCAAAGAGCTGCAGGTAAAATTTATTTTACCCAATTTCATACTTTTGCCATTTTAAAAGTTTTGGATAAAAATGCATAAAGGTAGAGTAATTTAAATGCAATATAAAAGTGCAAAGTAAGAGGCATGGTTAAAGGTGAAAAGCACGGGAAAAACTAGTAAAGGAAGTAAATGGGAGTTTTCACAAGAAAATTTCCTCTCAATTGTAGGGTGAAGGTTTTACATGAAGGAGTGCATTTGTTGTTGCAAAATAGAGGAAAAGTTTGTTGCAAAGGAAGAGAGAAGAGAGGCTTTACGTTTTGCTGATTAACGAGAGATGGAGCTTCCAGATCTCACCAACGGATCAGCGCTTGGGATTTTTCTGTTTCTTTTTATTCTCATTATTCTATCATTGTAAAGGGTTCTGAATTTCTATATGGGTTCGGTAGATAGAGAAATGCTAAGTCTGAGTCATAATTTGAGTCGGTAAGCTATAATTGTTGATTTCATGAGTAACTATTAGCCAGTTTGTGCAAGCAAATCATAAATACCATCAAATTGTCTCCAACTTTGTACATTTTAAATCATATGAGTTCAATCATACAAAGTATGTTTGGATTTGTCATCTCAATTTCCTTGAGATTGTATTATTTGTTTATGCTTCTATTTCAAAGAAATGGTTAAATTACTTTGCATAGATAATTGTGATTTTAAGTGTGCAGGGTGGATCTGATAAGAAGAATTTGATTGACAATATGAGTGGATATGTTGGTGTAATGCATTAACAGTTTGAATCCACTGGTTGAAGTATATTTGCTGTTGAATTCTCTTTAGGATTATGCATTTGACTCCATGGCTCAGAATTAGGCACTAATCAATCATTTAGCTTAATGCATTCTCAGAAACATTTTAAATTCAAAATCTTTTTAAATCCTTGTTTTTTGGTTGAGGTTTGGTGTTGAGTTATGCCTCCCAATTGCTGAGTGATTGTTGAGATACCACAAATATAGCTATATTTGAGGTTGTTAATGCTTTCCCTAGTATATTTGAATTAGGAATTATTTGCTATAAAAAGCAATGTCTATGTATGATTGAATTGAGTTTTAGGCATTGTAGAGGGAGACCCACCTTGGTCCTACAGAACTAGCAATGTAGGAGATTTTAGTCTTGGATTGAATCTTGTTAGTTGGTCAAATCCCTCTCTAAGTCCAAACATAAAAAATTGGCTATTCTTTAGGACTCATTAGACCAGTTCGATTTGGAACACTAACAAAATAGTGACTCCACAGGGGATAATTTGAGAAAATTTTGATTGAAGAATCTAGCCTTGAGAGTCATTTAAATTTTGATATAGTTTTTAACCAAGGATTGACAATTATGGAGTCTCATTTTCCCATCTAAGTCACCAACAGAATGGTGAATTTTCTGGGGAGAATTCTGAATCTCCAGTTGTAGACTGATATTTTATAGAGTCATATTATTTGCTATTCTCCATTTGGTTCAAATATTGAAGGAATTCAAACCTAGAGAAAGAATTTGTTGCAGTGAACTTGAAGATTTCATGATCCGTGGTGCTTTGCTGGTGAAAGGAACTTAGAAAGAAATTTATCTTTGAAAGAGCTTTGTACTACTTGAAGTTCAATCCTTTGTGAAGAAAGGTGGTGACTTTATCAAAAGAACCTGATGAAGAGTTGAATATAGTTCTAGATCTACAATATTTGTAGTCAGGAAGAACAATTTGCAGCAGTTGCAACAATTCTAGGTATTCTTCACTTTTGGTTTTCAAGAAAATTGTGTGTGAAAACCATATTTGAACCTCTTAGGGAAAAACTTTGGTTCCCTATTGAGTGAATTAGCACTAATAGAGGGAAAGGACAATAATATTGAGTTTGTACACTACCATTTGTTGGATCTATTATATTAAATGCAATTGTAGTTCCATTAAAATATTTTGTCTAGTGTTCAAATATCTAGAGGGAAAGGACAATAATATTGAGTTTGCACACCACCATTTTTTAGATCTGTTGTATTAAATGCAATTACAGTTCCATTGAAAGATTTTGTCCAGTGTTCAAATATTTTCTAGTGTGGATGGTTAGAATGAATTTGTATATCCTAGGGATTTCTATTCATTTGCATTATCATATGTTTCAAGCCTAAGCTATCACCATGTCAGCAATTGTCATAGCAATCCTTCATTTGGTCATGGTTAAGATTATGCACAATTAGTTAAACCTAGATTTGCAAATATCTATGGATCATCAAGATAAAATAGCCATACCATTAGACACCTTGATACAACTTGTCAAGAAGCTTCAGAATTCTGACAATCTTCAAATATTTGACACCCTAAAGTACAAGAACCCAAGTGTGAACAAGCCTAGGTTTAGTCAGGAATGGAAAGTTGTGTTCAAAATGGGAATTAAAGAGATGGGTAAAAGGAATCAGATGTCTCTACAAGCCCAATTAAGAGACAATTATACTGTATCTACTCGTCAATTCAATGCACCTTTTATCAATTCCTTTGATCCATTGTATAATCAATTAGATTTTTCATTGGTTAATTACAAGGTTGAAAGTATGCCAACTCAAGTCTATAAGAAGGTACCTAGATTTAATTGATACAATGTGTGTGAAGGAGATGCACATGTCCAAAAAAAATCTAGATTCATGGAGAAACATTCATTTGGATATCAGGATATGTGGATGAGATTTTTTGTCAAGTCTCTTGAAGCAAGAGCTAGGGACTGGTACTTAAGTTTTCCGAAGAAGTCCTTTCCCTACTGGAATAAATTAGTGGATGCTTATAGAGAAGAATTTGCAAGAGAATCTTCTAACCTTTTAACAAGGTTAAAGTAGACTAAAAGACAAGATGGAGAGTCAAGTATTACTTTTAGACATAGATTTAATGTTACTCTTTCACTAATCCCTAAAAATTTCAGACCTAATACTCTATATTGCATTCATATGTATTTTAAAGTCTTTGAGGAGGGATCTAGCGCATTGTTAAAATATTTTAGAATATTGAGTATGGAGATGGCTTACACATGTTTAGATAATTTGGAGAAACAGAGGAATGAATATGAGCAAAGTTTGATGTCTTCAATGCTGGGTAAACATGTTGATAACATTAGCAGCTGTATGCATACAAATGATCATATGTCTCTAGTTTTAAATATAAACAAATGCATAATTGAGAAGGTAAAAGACAAGAATGATGCATCATTAGGTGATGAGGAAGTTTTCCTTAAACAACTTACAGAAGAAATACATCCAGATGAAAATTGCAGCCATAATGATGTAAGACATGATCTAAGATAAATTAAATATTGGAGGTTTCTTCTATCTCCTCTAAAAATGCAAAAATAGAGAGTGGATTTTTTGTAGCAATTGGAGGTTGCAATAATGCATATAATTTCCTAAATGATCATCTCAGTTCAAAATGTGTTGATATTTTCCCCTCAAACAATGAATGTGATGTTGTGAAGAAAAATGAGATTCCAAGTTCTCTTCGCCAAGAACATGATGAGGGATATGAATTGGATTTACTTTTTGTAGAGGATATGTGCAATCAACAATTGGTATTACGATGCACTTTGTCATGTCAATTTTATGAGTGTAACTTTGATGCAAGCCTTCATGATGAGACAAAGGAATTTTCTGATTTAGGAAATGCTCTTGGGAATGTCAGTTTATTAGTTGCAAGTGACAAATTATGTAATGAATCTCAGTTGGCAAGGTCAACCAAAAGCAATTGCAATGAAGGAACCATTGATGGTTTTTAGTTTGATAGTGAAAATGTTTGTGTCTATCCTCAAGATGATGTAAATGACAAACTCAATGAAGACAACCAATTCAATACTAAAATGAAAATGATGTGGATTGTTGTTAAGACAACCCTGCGGTAAGCAAGAAAGAACAAATAGATAGCTTGTTCTTTATGATAGATTATGACCATGTTTTTGACAATGTTGTTAGCAATTCAATCTCCTATGATTGGGGAAATCCATTTTATGATCTGTCTATTGAGTTTTTAGATTTTGATGATGATTCCATCATAACATATCATGATTTACAATTTGATAATGCATTCAATTCTAGTGAAGGTCAAGAAGAGGAAGTGGTTGAAAGAATGGATCAGAGCAATGATCTATTGAGTTATGAACAAATTTCAAATCTGTTGACCACTGAATATAAGAGGTTTGCATATGTGGATAACTCTCAGTTGTTATGTGCTTCTCATATTGATTTTGATAGTGATGATAATCTTCACTATGCAAGGTATGATGCATGTGTTTTTGATCTTCCTTCTAGTTGTGAACTAGCTGGTCAGTATGATGATAATGTGGATGAAGGCAAGCAACCATTTAATTGTAATAATACATTGGATGATGAGTATGAAAGTATGCATGCTCATGCAAACTCAAATATATGTTAAATTGATGAATTTGAAGTAGCAGATGACCATGAGGTTTGTACATCCAATGAGCCAAGTCTTGAGAATTTTAATGCAGATTTGGACAAGTCTTTGTTTACCAACTTGAATGAGCCTAGTCATGAGTCTTTGAATGTGGATATAGATGTTGATTTCAATGAAAAATTAGATTGGACTTTTGAACCATAATTTCTCATTTTGGAGCAAGCTTGGGATGTTGAAGATGTTGATATGTTATGTTTAGAGGATGAAAAAGTGACTAAGGATGAGGATAAGTTAAAAATATTTTATCAGTCTTAGTACCAGCATGATGGAGGACAGTTACAAAGTGTGCCAATAGATGAGTGTATCTCTTTGCATACACTTGGAGATAGTTTGCATGATGTGCAAGATCTTTTGGTAAGTTCTTGTGATAGTTTCACCTTTGACATGCAAATTAGTGATCATATTGAGCTTAATAGTACCAGCCATGTGGCAGAATGTGAGTGCTACTTTTTTCAGCTGGAAGAATTTTTCATAGAATGTGGCAATGTGCAAAACATTGAAGAATGTTGTTTTTGACTTCAGAATGATTTATATGATGAATATGATCAGTTGTTGCCACATTATAATCAACATTTTGAGAGTGTTCCTAAATTTCAGATGAATAATGATTATGAATATGTTGATAATATTGTATATGATGGGTTGTTAGGAGATTCCAACATGTATAATCAAACAAATGGCAGTAGTGTGGCATATGTGATTTGGCTACCATGTGACAATGGAGTCAAACAAGGAGAAAGCTTCCACTTATATGAAGGTAGCTTGATACTTGTGTTTGCACAAATGCAGTCATTCATGCTGTTGTGGTTTGACAGAGGCAAGCATGAGTTGAGGGAGATTAGTTCCTTTATCAAATTGGTGTTTGAAAAAGGTAAATATTGACTCCCCTTTTTCATTTGGTGGCCTGGGGTCCCCAAGTGAAGTTAAAAAAGAAGATTGAATAAAGGAGCAATTTGACAGTACTTGATGGACTCAGTATTTGGTCTACTCCCCAGAGATCTAGAATCTTGCTATGCCCATAGGGAGCATACATCCCCAGTCGGAGCCACTGTTGGGACTGCCAAATTTTGCAAATTTGTGTTGGTGTGAATAAGTCTTGTACCTAGTTTATTCCTTTACTAGGGACTTAGGGGACTTAATTCACATGTTAAGTTTACTTAGGATATTAGCTATATCTTCTAGAAGTCTTAGTTGTCTTATCTAGACTTTACACTTTCCTAGGTAGTTATTAGTTAGTTGTCTCATGTGATAGGATTAAAAAACTTGTCATGATCTTGTCTTATCCTATCTCTCATCCTTGCCTTTATAAGCAAGTAATCTCTAGCATATTTTGCATTATATTGTATTGCATAGATCATATTGTATCATATTCCAATCCTTGTTTGGTGGAATAGCATCTTCCATTGTTGCTTCTCTCTATCTCTTGTGGAGGTTATTTGGTGTTGTAGATCGAATATCTTGGGTTGATCACTTCAACATGATATTAGAGCTTTGAATTTGGCAAGCCCCTTCCATTTTTTCATTAGAGTTTCCATCAATTTCTATTGTGATTTGAGTTTCTTGTATCCTATATTGCATGTTTTCATTTTGGTGATATCTAGTGATTGCAATGATTTTGGCTATAGTGGCAATATTTTAGGCTATCCCATTGCATCCAAGAGGCTTGAGAAATTCAGATTTGACTTTTGTTTCACTTGATTTGGTCACCATTTGCATTTTTGGCAAAGAAGGGTTTGGAGCTCAGATCTAGTGAATAGATTTTTAGAAGAGCATTTTTGGCAAAAAATAAGCCTACCATTGCATCTAGGTGGCTTTTTTTGAGTTTTTTGATATATAATTTTCCTAAATTCGACAAAAGTTGTTTTCGTGATAAAAAAGTTTTAGCTGAGTTGTATGACCCCCTAGCCTGCAAGGTACATCATCATTAGAATTTTCTTTTTTAAAAATTCTCCATCATTTTTTAATCGGAGGCTTTGTTATTTTTTATTAAATTATTTTAAAAAAATTAAAAGTTTCAAGCACTTATAGCTGCCCACATAGTTCTGCGGGGCTTGCAGTTTGGGAGCCACCTGCATAACTCTTAAAGACTGCATACTGTTGTTAATAGACCAAAAGTTCTCTTTAACCGTGATCTCCATTCAATAATTTTTGTGACTTCTCCTAAACCACTAGCAAACCACCACATGAGCCCAAATCACCAGCACCAGGTTAACTGCTAGGTTTCTAGCTGCTACATGTGAGTAGGAGACAACAAGCCACCGATGGTTTTCTCCAAACTGACATTTTTTTTGCCTCCTAACAAGACCCATTCACATGGAGAACCAATCGCTAACCCTGGGGGCTAGGTTTTTTTGCTTGGTTAGTGTTCGAGTTTTGCCCCTGATTAGTGTTGAAGGTGCCTTTTTTTAGGCCTTTTTTTCAATTTTGCATAAATTTTCACCACATTGTTGAATTTTCGAAAACAAGATATCATCGAAAAGATGGTTTCACAAAATTCATAGTGGTGCAGGTGATTTTTCCAAATTTTGATATTTAATACCAGGTTTTTTAGCTTGAAGGTAAAAGTGCATTTATTGCTTGTCATTGGCATAACTTTTGCAAACGAAGTCAAAATTTGGATTTTTTTTTTGAAATTGCTTAGAAAATCTCAAGGAATCTATTTGTAACCTATATTTTCAATTTTGGTAAGCTCTTTTTATAAAAATTGTAAAAATAACCATCTGTGGTTGATTTGAGCTTGTCACTTGTACAAATTGCAAAATTTCTTCATTGTAATTTGTTGGGGGGGTTGCAAATTAAGTTCTAATACATTTTGGGGAGGTGAAAGGCACAATTTAAGTTCCACATTGTCTTCTTTCTTTTGGTATTCATGGCAGATCTAAGGAAAATTGAATCACTCACTCCACACAATTATCATACATGGAAGCTAAAAATGACTTAATTGTTACAATCTAAAGGTCTATGGCCAATGTTAGATGTAAAACAACCTGAATTTACAAGGGAGTGTGAAATTTTTTTCCATAGATGTAAAATCGATGAAGCAAAAGGGCTCATTGGCTTACATGTATCTGATAATTTGTTGTTTCATATTTCATAGTGTAAAACACCTAAGAATGTTTGGGATAAACTTGAAGAATTATATGGTAAAACAAATCATTTCAGAGCCTCACAACTTCAAGAAGATCTACAATCACTCTCTCTAGATGCATTTCCTTCAATTCAAGATTTCCTTGCACAATTCAAGTTGATTTTGTCACAATTGAAAGGATGTGGGCATGATATATCTAGTGTTGAATGTATCTTCTTGATTCTGTCTAAGTTAAAGGGCCCTTATCAAGTGTTTTATTCTACTTTCTATTCAACTATGGATGCAATGGGGAAATATTATAAAATTCCTACTTTTGAGTTGTTTTGTGAGCATCTTACTAGGGAGGAGGCCAAGTTGATTCAGTTGGATGCACTACCTAGTTATAAGAATCATGCTCTAATGGATCAATCATCCAAGGGTAAAGGAAAGAATAAGAAGCCCAAGGTAGAATCATCTTCAAGTAGTGAGAATCCCTCCAAACTGAAGCCGAAGAACAATCAGAAGTCCAATCCATCTGCTTCTCCTTCTACCTTTGGAGATTCTTCTTCCAAGTCCAAGAAAAAGAAAGGAGATCCTTGTTCTTTTTGTGGCAAAACTGGGCATGATGTAACTCATTGTTTTAATATATTGGAAGCCTTGGAGGAAGCTATGAAGAAGCACAAAATTTCAGTGGCTAAGCCTTCTTCCATGGGAAAATTTCAAGTTCTTTCAACACGGGCCATTCATTCATCTTTAGATAGCTGGATTCTTGATTCAGGGGCTTCACATCACATGACCAATTCACGTGATCTTCTTGATTCCATTGTTCACACTTCTACTTCTCATATTGCAGTTGGGAACTCTTCACAGATTCTAGTTTTGGGGATAGGCTCCATTCAGATGCTAGATGGGTGCATTGAGTATGTTCTTCTTGTTCCTAATATTTCAGTGAATCTACTTTCCATATATCAGATTTGTCATTCTGGAGATGGGAAGAAAGTTGAGTTTACTCCACAGAATGTGACTATGAGACAGTTGTAGGATCCTAAGAAGGTTGTTGCTATAGGGATAGTTGATCATGGGAACCATTTGTATTGGTTTGATGGCTTTGAGTCTTCATCAGGTTCATGTTTTGTTGCTCATGCTAATTCAATGAGCAAGATTTGGCATGAAAGATTTGGGAACTTGAACTGCAAATATCTTCAGCAGATGCAAGCACATGACTTAGTGGTTGGTCTTCCAAAGATAACTTGCATAGATGGTTTTTGTCAAGGTTGTGTTCTTGGAAAGCAACATCAAGACCATTTTCCTAAGGGTCAAGCTACACGTGCAACCACACTCCTTGATTTGTTTCATAGTGATCTCATGTCATTCCCAACTCCTTTTTCAGGGGATGCGTATATGCTAACATTCATTGATGATTTTTACTGCCAAATATGGGTCTATTTTCTAAAGCTCAAGAGTGAAGTTCTCACTAACTTCAAGACCTTCAAAAATTTTGTGGAGAAGTAGTCAAGTTTTTCTCTTCAATAGATACACACAAATAATGGGGGGAGTATGTCAATCAGGAATTTCAGGATTTTTGCAGTGAGTGTGGTATTCTTCATCAACACATAATTCCTTACACTCCTCAATAGAATGGTGTGGTGGAGAGAAAGAACATGACTCTCAGAGAAATGGTGAATTTTATGATTTAGTCTAGGTCGATGGTTCCAGCATTTTGGGTTGAAGTTGTCAATTGTGCCAACTATATTCAGAACCATATGCCCTAGAATATGATCCCTAAGGAGGAATGGTCTCATCGCAAGTCTAATGTATCCTTCTTCAGAGTATTTGGTAGTGAGGCTTGGGAATTCATTCCAAATGGTTGGTATAAATCCATGGAGAAGAAGAGTTAGTGATACATCTTTGTTGGCTATTGTGAGGATGTGAAGGCATACAAATTGTTTGATCTTGACACACGAGAGGTTCATTTCTGACATGATGTTTATATTTACTTTGTTGAGACCTTCACCCAGTCAGATCCTCCCTCAACTTCTTCTTCATCACAACCTACTCAATCTTCTTTAGTTGATGATGTTTTACTACTTGACGAAGATTTTGATGATGGTCTTGGTCCACGTCCTCCTTAGTCAGCCACTAAGCCATGATGGGATTGAGTTACTCTTGAGGAGGTTGGTCCTCTTGGTTGTGATCCCTCAAACACTCATTGCACTCATTCTTACACTTCAGGAATTAGTCTTTTGAGTCATGTTGTTTCAGATGATCCTCAGAAGTTTTTAGATGCTTTAGGTATTCTAGAGTGGGATAGTGCTATGGCTGATGAGTATTCTTCTTTGATAAAGAATCATACTTGGGATCTTGTGCCTCTTCCTAAGGGAAAATAGTTGGTTTGGTGCAAGTGGGTGTATCGTACCAAGTATGCAGAAAATGTTTCTATTGAAAAGTACAAGGCTCATCTTGTTGCAAAGGGGTTTTCTCAGGTTGAAGGAATTGACTATTTTGAGACCTTTTCTCCTATTTCCAAGATGGATTCTATTCGCCTTGTCCATGCTATAGCTGCATCACAAGGATGGTCAATGTTTTGAATGGATGTGAAGAGTGCTTTCTTGCATGGGGATCTTCATGAGGAGATCTATATGGATCAACCACTAGGTTTTATGTAGGACTCTTCACTTGTTTTCCAACTCCGACGTTCATTGTATGGTCTCAAACAAGCCCCTTAGGCTTGGTATGAGAAGATGGATAGTTTCTTGATTTCTTCCGGCTACACACACTACCATTCTAATCCCACAGTTTATGCTCATAGACATGGAGAGGATCTACTGATACTTGTGCTCTATGTGGATGATTTGATTCTCACAGGGAGTTCTACTTCCATGATTCAGAGTACATTGTGAGAATTGATGGAGCGATTTGATATGACTGACCTTGGTCTTTTGCATTAATTCCTTGGTCTTTAGGTTCATTAGACTTTTGAGGGGATCTTCATTTTCTAGCAAAAGTGTGCTCTTGATTTGCTTCAAAGGTTTGGAATGGCTAATTGCAAGCCTGCCCCTACTCCATTCTGGTCAGGTGTTGTAGTGTCTACCAGTTGTACTACTCCTCTTGTTGATCCTACCTTGTATCGGTAGTTGGTTGGCAGTCTTTTTTACTTGACACATAGTCATCTTGATATTTCCTTTTTGGTTGGACTTGTCTCTTGCTTCTCAAAGGAGCCTCATGAGAGTCATTGGAAGGCCACCAAATGTATCTTGAGATACATTCAGGGCACTACACATTTTGGCATTCACTACACTTTAGGTGCATCTGAGATAGTGGGCTTCATTGACTCAGATTGGGTTGGTGATGTCAATGATCAAAAGTCTACTTCTGGCTTTGTCTTTTTCCTTGGTTCTGGTCTGATTGCATGGTCATGCAAGAAGCAGACTACTATTGCATTATCATCGACAAATACTAAGTATCGAGGTGTAGTTTTGGCTAGTCAAGAGGTTTTGTGGCTTCGTTAGTTGATGTCTGAGTTTGAATTTCCTTCCACTCACCCACTACTCTTTGGTGCAACAATCAGAGTGCCATCCATATCTATCACAACCCAATGGAGAATCAACGTACTAAGCATATTGAGATCCACATGCACTTCATCGGGCAGCTTATCCAAGATGGTGTTCTCAGCTTGGAGTATTGGCCTACAGATCAACAAGTTGCAGACATCTTCACTAAACCTTTGGCATTGCCTCATTATCTTCAGTTGCGATTGATGCTTGGGGTTAAGGAAGTTTTCCTTGGGGGCTCTTGAGGATTCCTCCTTTATTTTTCAGTTTCTTTTTTTCTTTTTCTCTCTTTTGGAGAGGATTTTTCTCCCACTGGGTTTTTCTCTTTTTCTCCGCTTATGAGAGTTTTTTGTTTTGTACATGGGTACCTCATCAGGCCTAGTTTTCAGGACCCATATTTTGCATTTTGCATTGGTTTGTTCCTCCCTAAGTTGCACTTAAGAGGGGGTGTTAGTGTTAATATGTCTTGTACCTAGTTTATTCCTTTAATAGGGACTTAGGGGACTTAATTCACATGTTAAGTTTACTTAGGATATTAGTTGTATCTTCTAGAAGTCTTAGTTGTCTTATATAGACTTTACACTTTCCTAGGTAGTTATGAGCTAGTTGTCTCATGTGATAGGATTAAGAAACTTGTCATGATATTGCCTTATCCTATCTCTCATCCTTTCCTTTATAAGCAAGATATCTCTAGCATATTTTGCATTGTATTATATTACATAGATCATATTTTATCATATTGCAATCCTTTTTTGGTGGAATAACATCTTCCATTGTTGCTTCTCTTTATCTCTTGTGGAGGTTATTTGGTGTTGTAGATTGAATATCTTGGGTTGATCACTTCAACAATTTGAAATGCCCATTTTGAAAATTTTTCCTTTGCAGATTTAGAAGTGCACTTGAAAAATCTTCCCAAGTAACCTACTTTAGAGGGTCATAATTTGGCGCTAATTGATTTTCATGCAAAAACCCCTTGTGGAAACACTCATGTGACATATGTGAACATTCATGTCAATTTTCAACTTCCCATGATGAGTTTTGATAGGGTTTTGAAAAGTGAAGCTAGAGGGTTTTGGCACTTTTCTACTACTTGCAAACCTTCAATTCTACGAAGTAGCCTCTTGTTTAGCTGATATTTCATAGCTAGATGATCTTCATGAAAAAAGGATTGTTTCTCTCCATTATCCTTATATTCATTTGCTCCCATGTCAGCTTCTAGAGTCTCATGATCTAATTTACTATTTTTTCAAGATAAAAAACAAATGCAGTTTGTTCTAATTTTGCATATGCATTTTTTTATAACATTTCAAGGTGGTCAACTTTGACCCCTAATATCTCGTGAAGATTGATGATTGAAGAAAATTCCTCTTGCACCTATGCTTAGTGTACCTAAATGAGCGTATCTTTCCAAGGGAAGCCTCTTAGAAGTTGATTTGATATTTTTTTCAAAATGGTGACTTGGTCAGTTTTAATTGGTTTTGAGCAACTGCATTTGCAGAAAATTATGACTGAACAACTTTGACATTGCGTATATTTCACCTTGTGATCTATTTTTTTGATTCTTCTATTGAAATCCTTTCTTACGTCAATTTTTTGCATTCTTGTAAGTTTTTATGTCTCCAGGAGGTCGTTTGACTAGTTTTCTAGACCGATTCCAGAGCCCACCTAACTAATTTTGACCATAGTGCAAATATGTCACCAGATTTTAATGGAAACCCACTTCATCGTTTCATCTTTGATGCATTCAAAAGTTGCCTTAGACCCATTCAGGTTGAACAGTTGTTTGAAAATGAATTTTTTTTAGTCAGGACCACAAGGGGACCTGACTTATGGCTCACAATTTGAGGACAACTTACTAATCAAGAGGGCAAGAGTTCATAAATTTTAAAGTTCTTACAAGAATACAAATAGGGAAAATATAAGGTGCCTAAAGATGTTTTCATTGATTTTTTTACACTCAATGAAAAACCAAAGTAGTAATTTGAATTACTATTGAATGTTGCTTGGTTGTTTGCACAATTATAGGGTACTTGAAAGTGGAAGTCTCCTATGTAGACCAATACATCTCCACTGATACCAAAGGGATATCATGTTTTTTTCATGTACATTTCCTAATACATCTATTAGAGGAACATATCAGCCTCATTGAGATCGATGGGGAAGATTCATGGAGCCATTGACCTCAAGGATGCCTATGGTGGTGACAAAATGAAATTGTGAAATAGAGCCTCAAGTAAAAAGAATCAATTTTACTTTTTACAAAGCTTGATATTCTATGCCTTCTCAAGAATGTGGCTTAAACAATAACTTTTCTCGATGAATAAGATATAGGAATTTGGGTAGATATTCATGTAAAGTATGGAATAAAAAAGGTACATACGAAACATTTGAAAAAATGCCTGAAGATTGCTCAATTTGCTTGACAAATATCTCAATGAAATGTGACCAGTGTTCCATGGAGTTTCGGGGACGGGGACGGGGGGATGGCGGGGGACGCGTTTCTGAGATGGGAGATGGGGGCCCTAAGTTTGGGGATGGCAGGGGGACAACGGGGGGATGGCGGCGGGGGAGTGGTGGGGGAGCGGCACTGAAATACATATAGTACTTAAAAAATTAGTTATAAAAAGATATATAACAATATAATTATATAATTGTAGAAGCCTAAGGAATAAGTAAAGTTAACACATAAAAACAAAACTTAAAACTTAAAAGTTTAAAGTTTAAACACAATAACACATTGCAATGATATATCATTTCATTGAACTAGTGAACCATTGAACATTGAAAATCAAAATGAAAATATAGACATTGGAAAATGCAACACGAACTACATGTTTCATAATTTGAGTTTCATAATCATGATTCATGAATCATAATTACAATAAACTATCCTTGTATCATCAATGTTCAAACTTCAAAACTTCAAAAATAGAGTACAAAATAGTAAATGCTAATAGTAAATGACTCCAGGCTAATGGCCTCATGCCTCTGGAAGTCTCCTAGAAGTTTCCTTCAAGTCTCCCAGATTTTCCTTGGAGTCTCCTAGAAGTTTCCCTTGAGTCTCCCAGAAGTTTCCTTGGGTGGAGGGGACATCTGGAAGTCTCCCAGAAGATTCCCTAGAATCTCCCAGAAGTTTCCCTGAAGTCTCCCAGAAGGGGACTTCGGGGGGGACGGCGGAGAAACGGGGGGACGGCGGGGGGACGGCGGAGAAACGGGGGGACGGCAGAGGGACGTTTCCCAGGCGTCTCCCCGTCTCTGAAACGTCACCGTCTCAGAAATAGGTGGTTTTTCCGGGGGGACGCGTCCCCATGGAACACTGAATGTGACATATATAGAAAAATGTGGAAGCTTCTACTCGTGAAGAAAGTGCAGAGTATTGAGGCCAAATGGAAGTGAAAAATTCTCCTGTCGAAGGATGATTTTATTGGAGCCTTGCAATCCAAAGATGAGACTTACAAACTAATCCAAAAAAAAATGATGCTGAAAGAACACAAGATGTTGTAGTGGATGGTTGGTGTGAAAAAAGTAGGCCGATATAGAAAATAGATTGATTGGAACATCTGGTCGAATGCAATGTGTAGCATGGATAGCTAATGTGGTAAGTGGAGAGTGATCTGAAGGATGCATCAATGCAATGGAAAGAAGCTCGAGCTATTTGGAGGAGTAGTTCACGCGCCAGATAAAGGGCTAAAGGAACTCGAACCCTGTTCCAATGGTGTCAGCGCAACTATTATGTTTTTGGACTTCATATAAAGAATTCATCATCTCGTCAGAAAGGGGATTAATCTAGTGAATGTGGCATGGCCTCACATGTTAAAAGGGCTCTAGAACTGCGTTACATAGTGTGGCAGAGGAACCATGAGATGTACACACTTGGAAGAGACTTTTGTAAGGAGTTCCCATGTTAGTTGTAAAGAGATTGATCTATTGCAAATGGGACGCCATCTCAAGGAAATGTTCCCACTACAAAATGAAGTTACGACTATACATGCTAAACAGGGGCAGCCACTCAATTTTTTCAGCCTTGCAGTGAGTAGTTCGATGAAGGAAGAAGGTTTGTGTTTTCTTGGATTACTATGGAATTAATTCACAACAATATTTAGTCTTGCTGGATGGCTGCATCTGGCTAGTGTGAGAAAGGGGCATGTTCCTGTAATAAAATGTATCAAAGTGGTCTAGGGAAACTCTCTATTGGAGCACAAAACAGAGGTAACCTGTCTTGGGAAAGCTCGATAACTGCAATGCCATATATTTTCACAGTAAAGAGGAACTCAAAGGCGCAAAAAACAAGCTGAAAGAGGCTCGATGGAGGGGTGACCTTCATGACAAGTAAAGGAGACTATCATAGCTACACAAGGGCATGAAGTTCGGTGCATCAAGTGAACGAGAGAGGGGATTGATGGATACCACAAAGTAGTGTGTGAAAATTTTGAAATGTTGACGTTATAGAGGGAAGCTCGGCATGATTTGCAGTAGAGATATGAACATCCATGAAAGTATAGAAAATAGTGAAGTAGATTTTGTAGCTTTATGTAAGAGTTCTTTTTGAAATGAAGGAGGATGCTCACAGAAATGTCATTGTTTTATGTTTGAGCTAGAATGTATGATGAGAGAGGCAGGGCCCCATGTTGAATGCTATAAAAATTTGTTTAGAACTACCATGAATGGAGGAAGTTTGTTCTGGAAACACCATGGTTTGAGTGTTTGGAACCGGCAACGAGAGAGATTACGGAAACAAAATGAGATAGACAACCAAGATTGAAGGATTGGTGTAGTGAAATTGGTGTGAGGCTCGCGAGATTGTGTCACGTGGCTAGCAGGCCCAGTAAAATTTGAAGGCGCGGGTGTAGCTTCATTTTTCCCAATTGAATTATTGAAAGTGACCTCCATTTGATTTTAGAAATGAAAATAATTTAAAAGTTAAATATGCCCGATGATCTTTTCAAATGAAAAATCAATAGAGGGTTGCCCGAGGTTTTCTAAAACATTTAAAAGAATATTGTTTTAAATGTAATGTGAAAAGGTTAAAGAATGGGCATGGGAAATATTTTGTTGTGCCCTATGAAAATAAAAATCTTCATTGCATTTAATGTGGAAAAGATTTAAATGGCCCGACAAATATTTTGAAATCCCTCCACCATTTCATATCAAAGGTTTTAGGTTGGAAAAAACTTAAATCTCATGCCACATATCAAGGATCAATGTTTGGCAGTATAGCACCCTAGATACCCAAAATTTTGATCTAATTGAGGTGACATAGTTTAGTATGTTGGGGATTAGAGTTTGGGGTTACCATGTATAAGGTACTTGAGTTAGGTAAAGGTTGATGATCCAATATTGAAAGTTAATTTGATGCAAGTGTTGGGGAGTTGGGGTATAGGCTAAAGGCATATTGGTAAAAATAATACAAAAAATGATAAAACTAACTATAAAAGTGGGGGGATTAAAGGAGAGGGATGTTGAGAAGGAGAACTAAAAGAATAGTGGGGACAAAGGAAACAAATAAACTTTGAAGGAAATTCATGCCACAATGGGAAAGTCTGATATCTCAATAGGAATAAAGGAAACAATGAAGTCATGTAGAAAGACATGCTAGGATAGGGACATCTCAACTTTTGATAGGAATAAGGATTAACAAAATGCTGGTCAAAAAGGCATGATAGGATAAGAAAGTTCAATGTTTTGATGGGAATATAAAGGAAAGGGTGGAGTTTGAGTAAATGATATGATAGGATGAAAATATATGAAACTTTAAAATCTTGCATACTTAGAAAATTCAAAACACCTACGCACTTGGAAAATTTTGAACTTAATGGGCACATGGGAGATGAAGAGGGAGAAAATATATGCAAACTTTAATAGAGGTCGACATTATAAACCAGAAATAATAATTTTCTATATAAACATAAATTAATGGAAAATGAGATATTATATTATTTAACTTTTATTTAAAAAAATTAAAATCTTATAAGTAAATAATTTTTATTTATTTTTTCTAAAATTTATTTTTAAGTAATTTATTTTTATAAGTAATTCTTAGATAGTTTTAATATTTTAAAACATTTAATTGTGTTTCAATTTTTATATATGATGATGACATAAAATAATTCAAAAGTAAATAAAAATTAAATAATTCTTAAATAATTTTAATTTTTAAATATTTAATTGTGTTTCAATTTTATATATGATCATGACATCTTTGTGTCTTACTACTATTGTAGATATACATTATTTATTTAAAGTTTGAAAGATACAAGTATGATTATCTGATCCAGAGATCTGGTCGCAGCCAGATCCATCCCAAATTGTCACCATGGTGGAGGATAGATCTCAGAGCTTTGTCCAATCTCTGAACAATGCTATTTCTGTTGTCGCCAGGATTTTACAGGGTGAGAATCCCTGAAGTCAAGATGTAATGGTGTAATCTGGTATTTTGTTTTGGCTGATGATACATGATATTTTTACAGTCTCTTTGATGTAATAGTTTTATACCACTTTCAAGTGGACATATAGAATAAAATGGAGTTAAATGAAGAGTTATTGGTCTGTCTGTAACCCAAATGGATTTGATGGAGAAGGAGTATGTGCTCTAAGAGGAGGATTCATGCTTTAATTGATAGGTTATTATACATGCAAATCTTGTTTCATCTGTAATTTTGAATTTTGAATTTTTTTTTTATTGAAAATAATAATTTTTGGAAGAGTGTTATAATTTATATTTTTACTTAAATTGCTCGTGTATAATTTAATGATGATTTTTTTTATAAGTAAATAAATATTAAATAGTTTCTATATTATATTTAATTATCATTTTTATGTATTCGAAATAGAAATGTTCAATCCTTATTTAAAATGTATAAAATAAATTATTTCTAACATTTTAAATGTATTACTGATTTTTATATTTTAAAAATAGTCAAATAATAATTAATATTATATGTTTAAAATTTCACCATAAAAAATATGATAATGAAAAATTGTCAATTCAAATTGACTAAAGGAGTTAATAAAAGAAAATACATGTGGGGATCTAAAGATTTTATATGAGATCTAAAATATATAATAATGAAAATTTGTCAATTCAAACTGACTAAAAGAGTTAATGAAAGAAAATACATGTGGGAATCTAGAGATTTTATATAAGATCTATTGTATAGTTAGTTAAAAAATAGATAGTATATTAGTAAATAATAATGTTAGTGCATTGAATAATGTCATTAGTATGATATTGAAGAGGTTGGAAAATATTGAAGGCAAACAAATGAGGATAAAA